>PNEQ01053832.1:29331-42605 GCA_003012365.1 Medauroidea extradentata | reverse complement strand
TACACAAAATTTAAATGTTGCAGTATGTTTACTAATTTTTGAGTTTTTCATCACATTGCTTTCGTTGGCATTCTTTTCTGTGTGTTCTAAAACCCTAGGATAACTCATCCCCCTACAGCCCTTGAGCAAACATTTCTGTTATCAAAATATACACTACAGGAAAGTAGGCTGATTAGTTCTGTATAGATCTACTTGTTCAATTTCGGATAGATCTCTGGTAGTGTAAGACAAAATGCATGAGATGTTACTTGTATTAGGAACAAAATATATATAGGGTCTTAGTCGAATTACAGAAATAATACCATAACAGAAAATAAAAACATCGACATGGATGTGAATGAAAGTGTGTGGATAATTCTTTAAAGGCTGACTTGGATCGTTACGTATGACATGAAGTGAAGACGAACAGAATGGAAGCTCAAGTTAAGAATAATGGAGTTATTCGATTAAAAAATTGTGTCGAAAAGTAAAAAAAAATAATTTAAACAGAACTGAAGAAATATAGGCGTACGATATTAACTACAGACTGAAAATTTAATAGCAGTCAGAGATTGTTTGGATTGTTTGGGGGCATATACAAAATATTTAATGCGTATTCTGAAGACCTGCAAAACTTTTCTGTGTGCACGAATGAAGAATTTCGTATTTTATAAAATTAGTTTAGTGAAATTCACAGTGCTAGGTAAAAAATTCACTTTCGTAACTAAGTCATCACTCTCATAAGTTATCAGGTATGATCATTCTTACGTTTTGTAGGGTTTGAATTATTGGGTGCGTAAGTCACTTTGTAGACAACTTTAGTAACAGTCGTTTCGAAACTCATGAATAAAATAAATAAAATTCCACTACGTGTCCCCGCTGTCGGGCAGGGTAAGACTATGTATGAGCGAAGGCTAGGTTGAATATTAGGCTCGACTAACGAGAAATGCATATGTCATCCTCCCGTCCGAAGAGTGGATGAGGTGAGGTAGGAGGAGTATGGAGCAGGGCCGGAATAAGAGAGGCGGGGGAAACGGGAGTTTCTGAAGAAAACCCGCCGATCAACAGTTACGTCCCCACGTTTTCCACATACGAAAAATTTGGGACCGAACCTGCCGGGGATCGAACCCGGTTCGCCTAGGAGGGATGCGAGAGGTCTGATCCCTCGACTACCGGGCGCCCCTTTTCGAAACTCATATAGGCATTTATATTTTTTAAATAAGTGTTAAAATGTTGGTCAAGGTGATATCGATCGCTATGTAAGCCGTACTTTTTGAAGAGATAACTGTAATGAAGTCGTATTTTGCAAAGTATCTGCTTTAGACCCACCAGTTGTTAACAGCAGATCTGAAGTGGATGTAATTAATTTTATTAAACTTACCAACGAACAGGAGCATTTTTGGAATTATTTAGATCATTATACGAACTTCACAGGGTGAATCGTTCTCAAGATGATGTATGTCGTGAGCGTTTCCGTTTATTTTAACTTGTTTTGCGTAACGTCAGTGAAGGAGTTTTCTAAAAGTAAAGTTATAGAATACTTTTTGGTTATTTATTTACTAACCATTGTACATTTAAAATGTTATTACTCATCAATGTGATCATATTTAACATATATTAGGGGCCATTATACATTTTTCAGTTATGACCAAATATATTCAGATCTAAGTTTTGCTTTATGTTGTTTGCTTTTCATAAACAGATGTAGTTTGCTTGGTTTTTCTAATTCAGGTTATATAAATTTATAATTATAAATAATTAGAATAAATATGTCAGAACTATTTATTTTTGTTTAAATTAATTAAATTTACCATCTTATAACACGACGAGTAACACTTCTAAACAATTATTGAGATGTATTGAAGTGTTCTGAAAACAGGATCAGAATAACCCATGTGAAGAACACTTGTTATAGCGTTGTCAATAAGCACGTTGTCTTGCGAAGACACGAAGACTGGATATATAAAAAGAGATAACTCAAAACACACTGGCGAACAACAAGACGAGAAAATGGAGGTGAAAGTTACTTGTAGTAGTAGAGAGCTGGCACGAAAAAATAATCAAGCAAAGAGTTACTTGCATTGTTACAACAACATATCTGATTTCCTGTCGAGTATTTCTGTATCCTCCTTGTCAGTTTAAAGCCTACTGTTGTGTCTGCCGTTAGGAGAATAACACAGTTACGTGGAAGTGGCTTGAAGCCGGATACTGCTGGAGGGTCTACTGTAAGCTAAATTTATATTAGAAAAAAAATGGTGTTTTCATGCAGCGTTCACTTCTATCTTTGGAACATAGGTCATACCAGTATGTTATAGAAAGAAGGTCCTGCT
Organism: Medauroidea extradentata; assembly: GCA_003012365.1. Classification (NCBI taxonomy): domain Eukaryota; kingdom Metazoa; phylum Arthropoda; class Insecta; order Phasmatodea; family Phasmatidae; genus Medauroidea; species Medauroidea extradentata. The sequence continues at coordinate 40,296 of PNEQ01053832.1, read as the reverse complement.
TAGATGAAATCATGGAATAAAGACATCAAATATTATACAATGCTTCTTCAACGCATAGAATTGTTAAGTATTTATCTTATTCAAGTTGCAATATTATTAATTTTTGGCTAAACTTATTCTGTGCGAGTCTTTGAAAAGAAAATCAAATTCATTGTTGTAGCTAGGAGTATATTCAGGATGCTCTGGAATGAATCATCGTAAATCGCATGGGTGGTAGACAGCGTGAAAATAAACATTATTTGTTGGAGAACATTTGTCCGGAAGTAGCACCCTACAAAGGTGCAGGGACAAACACAAGTGCGCAAATTTGAATAGCGCGCGCTCCGAGGCGCCAGTCCAGTGGCTGAGAGAGTGAACGATAGCAGCCAAATTAAAAACAAAATAACGGAACAAATGCTTGTGGCAGAATTTTCGGCGCATACGCAGAGTAAGTGTGTCAAAGGCATACCTTTATAACAGTTGTTCGAAATGCCACCTTATTTCTCAAAACAGGCATTGCAGCGCCGAATCATGTTGTCTCGCGCTCTTTGATACACATGTGGTGCCTCACGCAGCTGTTCGCAAGCCACCGCAATACGTTGTTGAAGTTCAACTTTGTCTCAACCGACGTCAGGTAGACTTGACTCATAATGTGGCCCCACAGAAAATAATAGAGGGTTTAGGTTCGTCGAATAAGGGGGAGGGGGGCAGGCGACGGGACCACCACGTCCAACCCACCGTCCAAGAAAGATGTCGTTCAGATGTTGTAGTACAGCACGTGTGTAGTGGGATGGGGCACCGTCATTCAGAAACCAGATGTTCAACCTGACGGCTAATGGTATATCATCCGAGAGGATGTGTTGCAGAAAATAGAGATATGCATTACCGTTGAGTCGTTTAGGTAGGACATGTGGCCCAATCTATCTGTTGTGGACAATCAGTACCTACACATTTACTTGAAACAGCCGCTGGTGTGCTGCAATATGCGTTGCGTGTGGATTCTCTTTACTCCACACGTGGTTGTTTCTGCCGTTAAACATAACGTCACGTGTAAACATTGCCTTGTCACTCGGCAACACTGTTTCACTGATGACGGTTTTCAGTTTGTTGTGCGATAAACCACTGACAAAACGCAACACGTTTTGGGAAGTCTGCTGACTCCAATGCCTGCACTGGCTGACGATGGTAAGGATTCAACTGCTGTTCGTGGAAAACCTGCCACACGGTGTTGTGACTAACGCCCATGTCGTGTGCTATGGTCAGAGTGCCGGTTGATGGGTGTTCGGCCACATGCTCCAGGACATGTTCCTCGAAACGTGGCGTTCTCGCAGTTCGCCTGGCACCGACGTCAACCATTCGTTGAATCAGGCTCCCAGTCTCGCGTAGCCTCTGATCAGTACGAATGAACGTCCTTCTGTCTGGTACGCGTCTGCAAGGTTAACGCTCTTAATAAATGCGGACTGCTTCTGCTGCATTTCCTCCTACCTCTCCACACACCAGATGCACATAAGTAATGTCTGCGAATGTCCATTGTGGCATGCTGTTAATGTTTACAAAATCCGTTATAGCAACACCGCGTGCATTCAACTGCCACCCGTAAACTTTGCACTAATCATACAAAACTAAACACATCAACGAACTACAAGCAAACATCAATTGTGCTGTATAGTGGCGTGGCCTGTAGGTTGTTTCTGTCTGTAGGCACATGTGTGTGGGCCTCTCCCCTCCCTTCATCGTCATCTGATACTTGATTGTATTACAATAACGCACCCTCTTAGTCTCTGGACTGGCGCGTCGGGACGCGCACTATTCAAATTTTCGCACTTGTGTTTGTCCCTGCACATTTGCAGGTTGCTATTTCCGGACAAATATTCAACAAAAAATGCTTATTTTCACGTTATCTACCAACCATGTGACTTACGACGATTCGTTCCTGTAGCTTGAACTGAACTGCCTCGTTGGCTGATATTTCCCGTGTAAACACTCAATCTTTAAATTTCTCTCTGTATATTCTTCAACTAACACACGTTGTGTAGAGCCATGTCATCCATTTATTTCTATGTATCGAAAGTTCATTTTAGTAATTTATGTCCTAGGCTAACCAAATGAATACTACAGACATGATGGTGCAGACAAAAGTTCACATCATGTCAGCGGTAACATCTTCACGCCATACTCCATACCACTACCCGGTTGTACAACTCACCATACAGTATAATGGTTCATAATGCGGGTGATGTGACCGTCAAACTCGGACAAGCTCATCTGCTTGATTATAGCCAAAGCCGCCATTCTACGGACCGACGCACACACTTCCAATCTTCGGTAGTTTAGTCGCGAGCTCGCGATCTTATGGGCCTTAAGAACCACTTTTATCGCACTATTCTGATCGAAGATTACCGATGAATTGCTGTTACAATCTAAGAGGTACGCAGGATTTAATTTCCGGGAGGAGTTCGGATTCAGTGCCCCACTGACAGAACTCCTTTAGGCACTAGGCAGTGAGAAATTAGATACGTCAATTTATATTGCAACATTACGGGGGAGGGGTTGCCTACTTCCTCCCTACCATTTGTACGTCTCTACGCCTAATAAATTGTCAATGGTGTCGTTCAGTTGAGCCGTGCATAATGTGTGATAATTTTGTAAATACATATCGTTCGTTAAACTATCACAATGCGATAAGTTTGTGGTCAGCATTTCATTTGTGAGACGAAGGTGATGGCAAAGCTTGGATGACTAGTTATCTTCTGTTTCGGAACTTTGTGAGCGTTAGCGTTCTTCGTAATTTTGGTAAGAAATGGAAGTTGTGCTTTCTGATATGTTCAGGATCCGTTTTTCATTCACCTTCTCGAGGACTCCCCCGTGAGTTGCGATTGCTTCCTGCCAGAGTTTAACGATCCCACCTGGATTGCCCTGAGCCACATCACACTGCACGACCCTGGGTTCCTGGAAGTTCTGCCCCGACATTAAAAAGTGCACGTAGCGCGCCTTCATGAGTTGTAGCGGAAATCGCGGGAGTACCGGTGGACGTGGTTCCCAGAAGAAGCGAGTCGACAGGAGACCTCTCGGGACGGCCCCGTCTGGCAGCCCCACACCTCTGCTCGTGTTGACTTATGTCGCCGAGAGTTTGCCCGCCAACTGGCTCGTCCACTTCGCTCATCTCTCTCGCTACGTGGCCACATGTTTTCTCGGCTGATAGCATCACCCCTGTGTGCCCAACAACAGAGAATATTTAGGAATACAGCAGTGGTGACAAACTCAGTCACTCACGTCAGCAAAATGGCTATGCTAATCCAGCAACATGACGGAACCAGACACGGGGCTGAACAGCCTCGGGACAGCCAATAACCGGCGAAGTTCACCAGTATAAAATAAGCCGCCACAACATTTCAAGTCTGTATTAATACAGTAATTTGTCTGTGGCAACAATAGCCTATATCAACGCAGCTCCTCCCTCTTAATTACAAATACCGTAAATTAGGTTTACTTTACCCGGTTTCGAAATAACTCTTCACCGCAGATATTTGTTTCATGTAGAGATACAGCTATTTAAACTGAGAAGATTTTAGACTTTCGCAGATGAAATAATATGCAACATATCAATGTGAAGGGTGTCTTTGAATTTTCAGATGAAATTAAATTATTCGAGTGACGCTAAGTTACCCAGGGGGAGGAAGGTGCAAAGTAACCTCACTTCACTGAGTAGTAAATGTCTGCGTATAACCTCTAAATCATACAAACATGTTATGTTTTTCCTGGCAGGTGAATTATCAGTGTCACTGGGACCGCATGTTTTGGTAAAGAATAACCTTGCAGGTAATAAAGCAAATGCAGGCATTAGTGCTCTGCTACAGCCGTATGTTTACGAGCTGGCTAATTATCAACTTTGAATACTCACAAATCTTCGAGGCACTTTCTTAACCGGCTCATAACCCCTTTACTGTATGGAAGTATTTTCATTCCGACTGAGCAGCATGTTTGCGCGAAGGATAGTAAAACAACTTCCTGTCCTATCGGAGAGTAAATGTATGATCATACTTACTCGCTCACCAAATGAGCACCTAGTTTTCGTGGTGGATGTTAACCAACTCACCATTCTGCATTGCTCACCTGCCTCCAACTAACAGTATTTTTACTGGTCACATGAACACAGTCAGGTTCCTTTACGTTCCTTTCACCAAACGTCTGGGACAAACAATCCGTCATTGTGATTTCCGCTTGTGTCTGTTTTCTCAACAATCTTAACACTGAACATTTGTTTACTCACTAGACCCAAAATTTGCGTGAATCATTCAAAATTTATATTGTAAAACTTTTCTGATTGGCACCAATCGAAATGCACCAACAATAACGGACTTAGAAAAAGGCCACCTGAAATTCAATAGCCTATAACGTAATTCATTATAAATATTCGGCTACATGTACTGTGTTTTCCCCAGAATTTTGTAGTCTACAACGGCTTAGTTTGACATACTAGGTTCAGTTTTTTTCTGATTCAGTCCAGCACACACCAATTTACATTTAAAATGTGTAATAGTCTCAGGTTAAAAAAAAGTATTGTGTGATGATATTTGAAACGTCCTACCTTGGAATGTATCGACAAGAAAAGGTGCTTGTTGATACAAAACGTATATTATGTGTTTCAAGTAGAAATAAAATATAGAGTTGTATAATACTTCATGATTTTTGCAGTGGGAATACATTTTAATACGAACAATTTACTATTCAAAATTCGCAACTGCGACATAAAGTTATAAGTTGCGGTGAAAAACCCAATGTTAAACAGAAAACAATACATGAGAATAATGCCGAACTCGTAAGGAAGATATCAAGTTATTATTGATGGTCGTCGGGTTTGATTATATTATAGTCCCCGTTCTTTTCGTCATGTTTTGTCACCATTTTCATGCAATTGTTTTATTAATTCTAATTTTGTGCAGGTTTCCCACAGATGCCAACTACATTTTTTAGTGTATGATACGTATTTAATGTTCACCCGCAGATTTGAATTACAAAACACTGTGTCCGAAAGGAACGGTTGAATGAAATCTGCCGCGGAAGATACAAAAAAAAAACACAGTGCTGGCGGTTTCAAGTACTTGTGAAGACAAGCTGTAAATAAACCGAACGACCACGGAACGGCAGTTGACAAGCTCTTGGAGTCGACGGAATTCTGAAGCGTATGAGGGTCTTCGAGAAACGACGATCAGCTCTGCAAGGAAAGCAGGTTGATCGGGTAGGAAGGCACCGTGCCAAAACATGGACCGCGGGCAACACCGTAGCAAGAGCCACGCAGATTCCAGAAGAAAGGCGCTGATGTCAGATGACAGATGGCGCAGTCTGGCACTTGGAGATGCTCCCGCAGACTAGTCGTACCGGTTCCTTCTTCCTTTCTGGGTAAGCGCCGGCGCCTGGCGTCCTTGACCCCTTGCACACGAGTCCTTATATGGGCGGTTATAAGATGTTCTGCGAAGCGTGCAAATAGTAACCTCAGCAAAGTTTTCCAGCTTCCATCAAGTGAGTGAGTGAAGAGGTTTTGGTCAGCGCTTAACATCGAGGTCTTTAGCGCTGGTGAGGAGTGATGTGATGTATGGAGCGACGCCGGAATGAATGGGCGGGGGGAAACGGGAGATCCCCGAGAAAACTTGCCAATCGTCCGGCACGATTCCCACGTGCGAAAATCCGGGGACCGACCCCGCCAAGATTCGAACCCGAATCGCCTTGGTGGGAGGCGAGAAGTCTGACCCCTCGGCCACCGCGGCCTCAGGTTCCATCAGCATCGTCTCGACCTACACAACAATTACTACCCCTGCTCGAAAGCAGCGTAAGTTGCTGATAGCAGATACGAAAATTGACAACTGGTGCGAACAGAACTTTAAACAGCAGGCATAACCAAAACCTCAACGAAATAAAACTGAATGCACAATGTTCAAAACATCGTAACTGTTCGTATAGTGAAATTTTTTAATATTAATAAACGTGAATAGTGGATAGTTGGGGTGTTACCGGGTATGTAACAATAAGGCTCCCCCCCCCCTTTTTTTTTTTGAATACATGTTTTTCAAGATAGTTGAATTTTGTTCAATAAAGAAGACAAAATAATAACATTGCTATTTCATTGAAATTTGTAAACCTGAACCTCAGATAGATGACAGTTTAAAAAGGGAAAGAGGGACAAATAAAAACGTTTAGTGTAAGTAGTTGGAATACAGGAATACAGAAAACTGAAGGAAAATTTTAATAGAAGAAAAACTGCGGAAGGCCAGAAAGACCAGGAGGAGTAAATGTTGGGGGGGGGGGGGGGGGGGGAACGACGAAACGGATGTTAAATTTGATATAAACAATAAAATGAATAGAAAATTGTGCTACGGACATCTTATTTAGCAAGATATTGTTTACAGGGTTTTACAGCCCTTTAAAAACGAGATCTTAAGAGTCGATAAGGGTGTGAAGTGAGGTGAAGAGACAACACAGCATTCAAGCCCGAGCTAGGATTTGAACCCAGGACCTGTTGCACCGCAGATAGGCACTAAACCGACTACGATACAGTTGCCGGCACAAAATATTTAAGAAATGTATAAAGTATGTAGCCTCATTTTAACACGCGCCTCGCCATATTGAAACCCTGAATTACTTGCAGACATTTACAGGAAAAACTGTTTCGTGGTGGCAACAACATTTTTTGTCGATATGGACCTCACCAACATTTTTGTAGTAGTTTACGAATTAGTTTTTTTTGTAATCACTGCAAAACTTTATTGGGGCAGCTAAAACTTTTTGCGGTCACCACAAAAAAATATGGTAGGGTCCGTAACGACACAGTATTTTGTGGTGACCAATTAACTTTTTTTTCTGTGTTCTGGTCACGTGACTAAGAAAACCTGCCTTACCCTCGCTAGGGACTTTTTTTGGTGACCAATAAACTTTTTTTTTTCTGTGTTCTGGTCACCTAAGCAATCTTACCTAACTCTAGCAAGTAACATTTTGTGGTGACCAATGAACTTTTTTTTTTCTGTGCTCTGGTCACCTGACTAAGCAAACCTATCTTACTCCAGCTAGTAACTTTTAGTGGTGACCAATAAACTTTTCTTCCTGTGTTCTGGTCACCTAACTAAGCAAACCTACCTTAATCCAGCTAGTGACTTATCGTACCGGCTCGTGAAACACGTCCCGCGTCTCGGGTATCGCGCGCGGTTGTCGTTTGGCGAGTTCTTCCTCCCGAAGACGGCGATGGTTTTTCGCCCGCCCATATTTCACGACGGGCCTTCAGCCACTTGTTGCCGCCTATTAGCAAACATCGGAGTCGCGTTGTGATACAAACAGTTTAAACACGCCGCCGGCCGTTTAGCTCCGCCCATGCCCGGGAACTATAAATCTGCGTGGCAGACGAACCCATGTGCACCTGCGAGCTATCAGCCGCGACACGCCTTCAGCCGTAGAGAATGAGAAGTAACGAGCATTTTTTACTGCAAGCTGCTGCGCTACGACAGATACCGTCTGCTTGCTCGCAGGTCACGGCGAACAAACGAGTTAAACGATCGTTACCTGCTGTTGGACGATTTACGGCCGTATCACAGTGCGGCTGCTACCTACCTAGGAGACACTTTCAACGTATTGTTGCACCCACTTTCCGCCACAGTGATAAAAATATGAAAAATATTTAACAACATAATACGTTTCGGTGTCTGCTGTGTAAGAATAGTGATTCAGTGTCATTTCGTTCCTTTGAGTAAATAAAGTATATAATTTCTCTGTAATCACTGATTATATAATTTTATAACAGGCACTTACATTTATTTTGGAATTTGACTGATATTCAGTATAGAAAATTTGAGCAATTTTGTTTCGTAGCATTTATCAACGGCATCGCTTTTAAAGACAACCATGTCTAGGATAATAATAAAAAAAAGTATTGTTTATTGTGACATCGGATGTAAAGTGTTGAGTTCGTTACAATCTACACAGTAGGAATATTTACTTACATAAAAAAGTGGCAAGAAGCTATATATTATCTGGAAGTAATAAAATGACAATGGTACCAAATTGCTTATTTTACCCCGAACCACGTATATACGTGTGAGATAATAGAATATTTTTCTCCTTGAAACTGCCAATGTATGGGAACACTTTTTAAGACTTATCGCGAGGAAAGTTGACCGTTTGCTAGTCGTCAATGTTACATGTTGTTATTGTCGTGCCCAAGGAGCCTAATAAAGGACAGAGTTGCACTCCTAGGTTAAGCCTCGCGTCTTATTTTCTGGGTTGTTTTGACCTCACTAACAATTAAATGTTGCCAACCACGCAGTTTGAAATCGTACATGGAATAACCTGCTTAATTTATTATTTTCTTTTTGAAGTGTTAGCATGTATTGCATAGAAAGCACTATTTTATCCTTTCTTCTGTGTGTAGGCTATAATTGCTTATTTACTTTATTTATTACTACTTTCAGTAAATTTATTTTCAAAAGTATTTTGTTTTGTCGCTACAAAATACCGCCGTTAACTTGCTTGTTTGTGTTTTAAAAATCTTATTATACATTATTTGAACAGTTCTTGGAATGTGTCCGTGTAGGCCTATATAAAAGTATGTTTACGTAATTTATTTGTACGCATCAAAAGTGGCATGAGTTTGTAAAATAATTTTGTGGGAAATGTTTTGGTTAGGGTATTCGCAACAAGGTACTGACCATTTTATTACACACATTGTTCGTAATGTAAATCCAACACTGCACACATAAAAAGCAATCTTTGAGACTCTAGATATATAAAACACTAAAAACTCGCCTTCACATAACATGTTTTAAGGCAACTACTACCTAGAAAAAACAGCATTTCACACCATCAATCGGTGGTAACGGACAAATATAATACAACTGAAACGAACAGGCTGACAAACCGTAAGGAGTAAAATGTTTTATCGTATTACATATTTAAACGGAAACTGTTTGCTACCTTATAATAATTATTATAATTTACGCAACTAACACAATCGTGCACGTGAATTGATTAAAGATTGCCGAAAAAGTGTTTGCAATCCATTTTGTTGTATTTATCGGAGCCATCACAATGTTGATAACAAACAACCGTTAGTGTTCAATAAGAAGCTCGTAGGCCCTATCTATCTAGCCCTGGTCGTGCCCTTATCTGTCTGGGCCTTGAATACTCTGGTGCACCGCTACTGAATATTTGTGATTCGTAACCGCTCTCTAATCATACAAGGCGCAGGCTTACACACTGTTTCGCCAAATACGGTGGTATGAAATATTCTTCAATTTGATACTACCTCAACCTTTGTTACATCCGTGAAATCTAACGACCCGTAATTAGTAGTTCATTATTGAAACCGGCTAAAGAAACGATGGTACGTGTAAGTAACGACATGTCGTGTAACAAGACGTATCAAAGTACGGGTTTGATGACTTACAGAATAAGAGACCCTGAAGTGGGTTTATAGCTTGCCACTTCTGTAACATTTCCAACGTCATTATGACAAACATGTGTCTTATATATATATATATATATATATATATATATATATATATATATATATATATATATATAGTGAATAACTCCCCGTAGTCACGTGCAGCTTTGTCGGAGACACTGTTGGGGACACGGGCGTAGAACAGGTCTGGACACTCGCCTGGAAACTTGACCCCCTTGTTGTTTGGCTGTAGTTCACTAAGTTCACGACAATGCTATAGGTTTTTGGCGCTTCAGTTAGGGCGGTCGGCTCAAACTCCGCCCACATCCTCCCCACTAAGACAAACAATTTATCAAAACGCATTTTTTTAATCAATTTATGAAATACTTCCTTTGTTCACAAATTTAAGAAAAGGCTCCAGCAATCTTTATTTACTTTATAAATTTAACAATGGAAGAAAGTGGATGGAGTTTGAGTCCTACCGCCCGGATTACAGCGCCAAAAAGTACGACATTCTCGGTAACTTGGTGAACTGCAGCCAAACAACAAGGGGGTCAAGCAAAATACATTGGTAGATAGGCGAGTGTCCAGACCTGTTCTTCTACGACCGTGGTTGGGGAGGAATTCACGGGTGCCTCCTACTCACTCTCTTGTGACTCAGTCACTTCTAAGCCTCTAATGCGCAGGTAGGCGACGCCCTTAAGGGGGTTCAAGAGGAAAAAAGTAGTAGTTTTATATTTGCATTAAATAGTGTTATAGTTCGTTCGGAATAAAACGAGAACCAAAAATTCAACCTTAAAAAAAAATCACTAGCCGTTACAGCATACAGTTCAACATTAACTATCGTTGCGTTACTGATTGTAAGGTTGGCAGCGAAATTACTTAATACAGTTCCGTGTAGTTTTATATTTATATAGGCTACAACAATTCGGAACAGAATCAACCGAAATAGACACAATTATCTGTTATGTAATTACTAAACTTGTTTTATAAACTGTATCGATTCATACTGATTGCACAGTTTATATTACACGCGCAAACGTCATGTGACGTGTCCAGAGGTTAGACATGTCCCGTCGTTGGTCGTTACGCGCGGAAAGATACGAATTGGCTGAAAATTGAACGTTAGCAGGGCTCATTTCATTCCGAACCACCTATAGTTTTGGAGGCGTTACTTGGGAGTACAAAGTTTTCATCTCACAAAAATAAAATATTAGCTCAGCCAGTTTTCGCACAATGCAAAATTTGCACATATTTACTTCATACACTCCCCGAAAATTAATCTACTAATGAAACGAAATAATTACCAGTGAAAGTACAAGTCACGGTCTAAGGATGTAAGTATATAAAAATCCAATTCAAAATATTTTTGTATTAAAAAAATCTAAAAGTAGGTCTATCAAAATAATTCAAAATTTTAGAAATTTTTTTAATGCGATACATCTTATGAATAGATTTTTATATACTTAAGGCCCTTGCCCGTGACATGTAATTCCACTGTGAATTGTTTCGTTTCATTATATTTGTTTTTTTTTTTTTTGGGGGGGGGTTAGGGGTTT
>PNEQ01053832.1:0-29231 GCA_003012365.1 Medauroidea extradentata | reverse complement strand
TTTTTTAAACTTAAACATAAGCAGATATCGCCAATCTGTTTGGCAGTTTTGCTGAAAATGGTTTTCTCCGAATTGCCCGATTTTTTCAAGGCAGTCGAAACAGTAATATTTATTGTCTTGAAAAAAAATAGCTACAGTAAAACGGGATGTTTAGAAACACTGGGGTGAATATAAATAAAAAATTACAAATAAATTCTTAGCTTACAGCTTTTGCTCTAAAACATAATAATTACAATAAAACTACTGTTTGTAAACTGTTTTAACTTGTCTACCTAAAAATTAATTTTTTAAAACAGAATTTATACAGAAAATTAATTTTTAAAATCGTGTTTCTATTCACCCCAGGGTTTCTAATCACCCCGCATCACGGCATCACTGAAAAATAAATAATTTTAAACAAAACTATCAAACAAATATTTTATATCTGCTCACGTTTAAGCTTTAAAAATAATCGTCACAAAAGCAACGGTAGAAATGGGGGAGTATAGCCTTAAGGACGCCGCATACGTCGATCTGTTTTGCGTGTTTCAAGCACAGAAGCTATTGGGCGTTAAAGGCGACAATGATGCGCGCAGCTAGTGCTCTACTGATCTTATTTGCAATACACTGAACTGGCGCGAAGTGTTCCCGTCGTATCGTTTGAACTATCGTAATTAAAGAAGCGACGTTATAATTGTATTAGTGAATGATTTGTACTAAAGAGATTGTAGAGCCCTCAGTTTGTTTTCTGACTTTCTCAACAGTGTATTTGATATATCGCGGTGCGAAAATGTTTGTTATTACTATATCGGAAAGCTCGGAGATAGTATGTATTCCCAATGCGTAAAATCGTTTTAGAGTACTCGTTAATGCATGTCTTCATGTAAGTGGTACCTTTAAAATGTATTTATTTAACTCTAATGGTTTTTCCGCTATGCGGCTTTCGAGAAAGCCAATGAGAGTCCTACCACATATGCAGCTGATTCGAGCTCGAAGACAGTGAACGTTGATGACGAGTTGTTCCATGCAATTTCCATTCTTGTAGGTCGGTGGGTGTGAGACGTTAAATACTCTTTACTATATCCTCGTAAGCTAGTAGGGAAAACCGTAGAATTATAAATATCGTTGAAAGTAATGTTGTGCTTGTTGACTTGTGAAGGCACAGTTATGTAAGCTTTTATGAATGAAAGTATAAAACTACGTAATGTCTAATTAAACAAAAATTAAATCCCTGCTGGGCCTTTTTTGCATGCTTGAGTCGGAAATTCACGTATTCTTGTTTATTCTTACAGTAAGTGACCAGGATGGTTCAATGATAAGATCGCTCGCCTCCTACCACGACGATCTTGGTTCGATTCCTGGCGGGCTCTCTCGTGATTTTTCCATTTCTCGGAGTTCTCCAGTTCTCCTCACCCTGGCATTTCGTCGTTGCTTCGTTATAATCCCTAATTTCATGGCATCCCTCAGGAAACAGCAGATTCCTACGGGCTTACAGTTTAGAAGTCCGACCCTGGATACGCGACGACCTACGCTTGGGTTCAATCCCCGTTTTATGGTATTATTATCCGTGTAATAGTTTGACGTATTGTGTATCTTTCATGAGGAGAATAATACCGCAAGGACGAGATTTCTTCTGGAAATATTTACGTTGAGTTCGGCTCGTATACGTTTGTATACGGAGTTAGTCAAGCCATGCGAAGAGCCGATGCACCAATACGCTTCTGTTTAGTTACAGCGCTGAATGTGACAGTCATCACATGCAATCATCTCTATTCGCAAACCACTCCTCTTCAGTTAGCAGCCACAACACCTGCACCACTGGCCCTCTGGTTTTTATTTGTGTAGAGTCTGCAGAAAATTTGATTAATTACAGCCACGTGGTTATTTTGGAATAAATAAAGTTGCAACCTCCTCATCCCCTCCTTAACTCAAAAGTAGGGTACTTATTTACCCGCAGTCTTTCATGAATAACGAGTGTGAGAAAGTTCCCGTTTCATCCCCGCTGTATTGCTGGCGAAGCAGGTTGTGGACCTCGTATTTCAATCTCGCTGAGTGTGCAACAGGCAGGCAGGTTTACGATAGTAGACCTGCTATTTGCGTGCTGGTTTTAGTAACCTTTTTCCCATCGCTTTGGATGATAGTTATTTGTTTACGAGCTGGGACCGTTGTTTGGAGAGTGTAGCGCGCAGTGCGTGGTATGGGAGTTTCTTGGGCGATGCTCGCGTTTCCTTCCTCGTCTTCATTCCGCCGCCGCCCACCTCCATGTCATTTACCAGTGTTTGTGCTTGGTACGTTTCAATTATGCTATTACTAGAGACATGCAAAAATCGCGTTATTTTTTACAACTGACAAGACTCCAAGTGACTGTAGGCTCGTTCGACGTCTCCCATTGGCGGATATTGTCGTGACTTGCCGCGGAGAATTCTTGCAAGGTACAGAGGCCAATCTCTGTAAAGACGTAACACACGTAAATGACCACACGTAAAAGTTCGTGGCCAATTGAATCGCATATTACGCTCTGTTATGTATAGGAAAATGGATTTTAGTCTGCTACCATATGATAACGCGAATTTTGTATGTCTCTAGATATTTTTAAACAGAGGTAAGGATGACAGGTCAGCCCCTCGTTACATACTAAACACCAATACATACGTAAAATGACGTGGCGGCTCATTTGATACGACGAACTTCGCCGCTTATTGGCTGCCCAAGGCTTTTCTGTTGTAGTCTATGATCTGACATATATGAAAACAAAAATAATGAAATTTATTCCTTTAAAAAAATTTAAAATTTTGAATTTTTATTTTAAAATTCTACATTTTTTATAAAATCCAAAATATTTTATTTTTGGTTTTTATATGTGTCATTTCATAGTCTACAACATTTTTATGCACTGTGAATTTTTTCGGTTCGGTATATCGGTTGGTTTTAGTGGCGTACATAAAACCGTAAAGTGCAAATTTTGACGTTTACGACTTCTTACGCGAAAACTATGAGAGATACAACAATTTTCGAAGAGAAAGATTTAGTCACAATTTATGTCTTAAGTAAGAAAAAAATACCTGGTACAAATATAAAAATACGATGTAAACTGAGGTGAACCGTGCCCTTAACTACACTTATGCTTTCATGTGATCCGAGCTATGAATCCGCACCGGCGTACGATTGCGTGTTGATTTCGTACCAACCTTTTGAACTCTATATATCGCTAAAAGTGTTCATACGAAATCACACTAATTATGAGAAAGTAAGTCGAAAACTTATTTCCGGTTTGTCCGTAAAAGTTAATTATAGTGGGAGTAATGCTACCATTTCAATTAACTATAAAATTAATTCTTTTGTGTATAAAATACTTTTCAAATTACTTAGCACTTTGAATATTGTCAAAACAATGAAAACCGAAGTAGATATTATCGAGTTTGTTTAGAGAAAGTAAATTTTAAAGTATATTTTCCAGGTAACATTACTCCCATCATATTCACTTTACGGGCGAATTGAAAACACATTTTCGTTCCTAATCTTTCATAATGCTGGAGCAATCTGTATATTCGTTAAGACTAAAGGTAAATGTGGCTCTTTAATGAAGATATTTTCGTTGCGACTCAACGGTCGTATATTATATCATTCGTCGTGTCAGGCACTAAAGTCGGGTCGTTGTTGTCATTGCGATCACGTCGCCGTAAGTATGTGATGCTAGGCGATCACAACGATCGAGAAACCTGCACCACCTTGCAACGGCTATTTGTGTCTCTCGGGATTGAGCCATTTGGCATAGCGAAGAAGAGTATCCAAGACAATTTTCGGAAACAAAACAGAATACCGGCTCGCGCATTCATTCTACACACGTCCGCAATTGTTATTCAGACAGATCCGTGAATTGTATACTGTACTGCCACCGAAGTTTTCTCCGACTGTATTCTTTTTACCTCTTACCTTTTCAATTTGTCCTCAAAAATTATGTGCCGCGTTTTTTTAGAAGTTGTCCCGCCCCGCGTGAATTACGCATGCAGGATGTAACAGAAGGAAAAACAAACTACAGACGGGCGGCATCTTTTGAGGCAAGTAACCTCCTGTGCTGGATGAACAGAAGACTTGACAGATAATTGACAGGTTATAATAATGTTTTATAACTTGTCAAAGGGGAAGGGGGGAGCCCTGCTGGGAGGTATCCATTCGGTACCCGACGACACCGATAAATCCAACAGTTGTTTGTCGAAGGTGGTAGATGGAAGGGGAGTGCAGTGGGTCTCTCAGCTGTGCACGTGGGCTTATTGACACGTACACAAACAAAAGGCACTCTCGAACAATGGTCCATACGTCTTCGGCGGGATGGAATCTGGTCGCCTGGCCACACTCCTCGCGACAGCCGCGGGCCGTTCACGGAAACAGTAGCCGTTTCCATGAGCCAGGGGGTCGCCGTCGTGGGTCCGGCCACTGCCCTACTTCCATCCAACTCGTGTGTAATTAAATTACTCTCTCTTTATTGATTTATAAGAGACGCGCGGTGGAAATTCGCTCGCATCAGATCTCGGAGTGAACGGATAATTTCATTACTCTTTTTGGGTGGCCGCCTTCGACCAGAAGAATGGCGAATGCTGCGCCGATAGAATCACTTAAAGCAGATTCACAAAAGAAGCCTGTCGGTCCAGGTTGCTTTTTTATCGCGCGGGCAGTGACTCCGAAATTGAGAGGTGAAATTGAATATTGTTGGCAGGAGTTAGAGAAAAAAAACAACAGTTACATATAACTCATAAGCAGTAACACTTTTCAAAATGATATACTATACATAAAAACAGTCATTATTGACAAGAGGTTTTGGAGGCAATTTTCAACTTATAATTTATCGGTGTGCAAATTGAGAATGCCGTACCATTTGAAAATCAAGTCGTTTTGAACACTGTTTTAATAGTTTTGTTAAATATCAATATATTTTATTTCAACAGCGCATTAAATATTACAGTTCATTATATTCTACCTCTAAAGTAACATACATTTTTCAGAAAATTCTAGCATCAGTTGATGCTGTTGTAGTGGACGTCCATGTTGTTTATCATTATGAGACCTTTATTATCCTTAACGAATCGTCATAATATTTATAGATAGTGTTTATCGAAATTTGTGCCAAACAGGGTTGCATGCAGAGTGTATATGACGTGAAGAAAGGAGAAATTGACTGTGTCGTGTTTACTGACGAGTCCAAGTTCTTCCATCGTCGTAATTGACAGATATTTATAGGTCCGTACAGAGAGAGCAACCCCTGCAGTCGGTTCAGTACCCCCGAAATCATTGGACGTCATTATTAAGCAGGTGTGTCGTGCTGGACACACGCATGCCTCTCAATGTGTTTGGTCGTTCTGTAATGAGTCAGGCATGCCAATACGCCATGACTTTTACGTGCAATAGTACTTGTATTCTATTAACAGATGATAGACTTAGTCCACGTCTGTCTGCAGTATTGAATGTTCACTTTAAGTCAAAGGATATGACAAGTTTCTATACTCCGACGAAGTCACTTGAGCTCAACTTTACAGAGATTGTCTGCAACATACTCGGATCTGTTATTGGATACCGTTAAAGGAGATCAGTATCCTCTGACTTAGAATGCTTATTTTATCCCTAAGTTATATACAAAGAGATTTAACTAAAGTTTACGCCCCACACTGAATATATATTAACTTTTTAAGCGAAATCAAATAGTTACATTTTCACTACATTTGTTAGTTTTAACTAATAGTCATTGGAAGGAAACATGTTTTCTATCTTCATAATAGTTACCAGTCGTGAAGGTGTTAACGAATTTGTAACGCAAAAGGAGGTAATACCAGTGTCATGTCGGGCGTAAAATTTAGTTAAACCTCTTTGTATGAAACTTAATTAACCTAGAGACGGTGGATACTGATTCCTCTTTTAACTACCATAAAAATTGTCCAGAAGTTTTAGTGTATCTTTGGTAAAGGAATGGGTATCCAGTCCTCATAACGACTAAGCATTTTCGTACTCAGCACATGTCCATGTTTTGTGAAACCGCACAATTACAGTGACTCATCCAAATCCTTCCAGACAGCGAAGTTTTATAGGTGATGTGTTGGGACCACGATTTTCGCGAAAATAATTTTGCGCAACTTGTTTCAGTGCCTTATGTGCACACCTGCTAGTGGCAAGATTATTTCGCGTACTGATTCTACGTCAGGTTGAATACCAATAATGTATACTTCACTACTTCTGTGATTAGACGACACCTGTTTTAACACATCTTTGACGACTTCAAGCATGTGATAAATAAGGAAACAAGTCGTGGTGGTAACACGTTGTTACGTTTACAGAAATATATACTCCTTTAGGTTGTTTGTTTATGCTAGAGTATTTACGCAAAACGTACAGTATTTTATAACTTGTTTAAATTAGGGATTCTTTTAATATAAGTGATACTCGCAGTCTAAATATCAGGTACGGCTTTAATTTAGAATGTATACAACTATTTCATTACATTTACGATGTTCTTTATGGAGAGAGGCAAGAATAGTTAGAGACATTTATGATTACTTATGAGCCACTCAATTTAGTTACGACAATGACAGTCTCACCTTGTTAATGATGCCGAGGCTGACGTAAGGAAACGTCCACGGTGATCGGCACATCGTAGATCTGGACGTCGTGGTGCATCTTGGTAGTGAAGTGGTCCTGGTGACGATATGGGGCAGACAGACCTCGTAGGTAGCGTGACACGCCCCTTTATCGCGCCCTGTGTGGCAACTAGTACCGCTGTTGGAGTGGGGAGTTCTGCCTTGCAGTTTGCAGCAACGTATGTTTAATATTATGGAATTCCTGGCCGGGTGGCCTGGTTACTGATCGCTGTGTTAGAACCAGGGTTACATGGTTCATAACAACGTGTCACTGTTACAAGCCAAAAGATAGGGACCTTTATTTTTCGCGAAAAGAATTTTGCCACAGTTTGTTTCAGTGCATTACGTGCACAACTGCAATTCTGTTTCAATGGTATTGTCAGCGAGTCTATGTGAAGAGCCGTATCTCATTCGACTGAGCCAATTACAATAATGTTCCTGCAACACCACACTTCTGTGATTTGCTGGTAGAATCCCATGGCTCGAGAGAGTTAAAATATCCAATCTCTGACCACGAAGCAGAACTGCAGATGTGCACATAAGGCAACGAAACAAAGTGGGGCAAAATTCTTTTCGCGAAAAACAGCGGTCCCTACCAAAAGATATTTGACTTTGGCCAATGTGTGCATAGGTCTGAGAAGTCTACTATGTTGCCAGGTCAATACGCGAAATACTCGTGCCTCTAACACCTGCAGCTCATTGCCAGCGTGTTGTTGTGCAAAGGCGTCTGACGTCTTATCATTTGACAGCACCAATCAGAACAAGGTAATTGCGACACCACACGTCTGTGATTTGCGGGTAGAACCATAAGACGTGCGAGAGTTAAAACATCCAATCACTGGACAAGAAGCAGAGCTGCAGATGTGTACGTAAGACACGGAAGCAAGTTGTTGCAAAGTTTTTCTCGCGAAAATCAGGGATCCCTAGCCATGTGGTCTAATACTACTGCCAGGTAGTGAGGCGACATTGAATTATAGGTAGCCAAAGCTTATCATGTCTTATAACTAGGGGCCGGAAAATTTCGCTGGTTCAGTGACCTGCATGCTAGAATCCATTGTCCTATGCATATTCAAGTCCCGTCTATTTGCTCATTGTCCGCTGTTCCACTGAGTAGCAGCTAGTAGACAAATGGTCGGGACTTGAGTGACCATAGGACAGTGAATTCTATCATGCAGGTCGTTGAATCCGCGAAATTTTCCGGCCTCTACTTATAACTTTCTGGCGAACATGGAATTAATGCATTTTACTGCTGTAGTATCGATGGGGATCCACTTACATTAGACATAAGTACAGCATATTTAGGAATACAGAAGTGAAATAGCCGGTAGGCTGGCGAACTCAGTCACACACGCTAGCAAAATGGCTTCCCTGGCCAGCAACTTGGCGGAAACACCTACTGCTAATCAGCGTTAGGCAGCTGCTCAGGTAAACGGCAGCCAGGCCAATAGGAAACCTGTCGTAACATGCAGGAGCCAAACATACACGGGGTTGACATCAACAGTCTCGGGCAGCCAATACGCGGCGAATTTCGCCAATATCAAACGAGCCGCCACGTCATTTCGCGTCTGGATTAGTATTTAGTATGTGACATAAGTTTAGATGAACACACAGCAGGGCTTGGTTGCTTTTTTGTCACTCTCGCACAGGAATCTGCGGCACTGTCTTTTTATAGTCTAAAGTTGAGCGATTGTCGAACAGGTGATGACTCGCGCTCAATCTCTGGTATGAGTCATAATTCACGGACACTGGTGTGGTTTGGCGCCCGCTGTAATTGGAAGGTCCCGTCGTCGTGGCGTTGATGGTTGTATGCTGAGTCACGGCGGAAATAGGGTACTGAAATAACAGAAAATTAGGGATGTTGATGATTTACACAAGGAAATGAATCTCTGAAACTGGAACATTAGAAATTACTCTGATAAGTAAATTTCCTTATCCTCCTTCCATCGAAAACCTGTGACATCTGATGCAAGCTAGTTTCTTAAATTTTACTTAACTTTTTTAGACAGGCTGTATCTGATTTAAATGCGATATATTTTGAACTACTAGTTCTCCCACTCGATTGAGGTTTATTTAATAAATTTCAAGTAAAGTTTATTACAATGATTGAAATTTGGCCTACTTGTGCGGTTTTTGTGTGTACGACCGAGAGTGTTTGGTTTTACAGTAGCATATCTGGTAGATTCGGGAGGTAGTGGGTTCTGTACGAGACAGATGCACACAATAGGGGACTCCGTGAAAAGAGGACAGTGGATTAAAGGTTTGTTTTACAAATTATTTTATTTTTATATTTCAGGGGAATTCTTACGTATTTATTTCATATGCGCCCATCACATTTCTCACGCTTTAGCCTACTTTATGTGTGCTAATCACTAAAAATCTCAATTATTTTATATTTCTATGTGACAGTCTTTGTTGTATATCATTAATTGCGTTTATGTATTCCTGGCATAAATATTTTTTACTCAAATAGCTATCACGTAATGGCATGTCCAAGTAAAACGTCTATGCTACGGGGACGTAAACAAATTACTAACCGCATGACTTTTTCAAACTGAAATAATTCACACTAAAATAAGATTATATTGACTACTTGAGCAAATATATTAAACCACAAAACAAAGCATTTTGCTTTAAACATTTCTTAAATTAAAAAAATATATATACTGAATAAAATAATTAAGAATGCAAAAAGATCCAATTGTGTTTTTACTCATCATTTTTTGAGTAGCTCGTGTCATGTAATTTCAGCGTGAATTGTTGCATTTCAAAAAATATCACATGCTGTGGAAATATATATAAAGTAACGTGTAGGACAAAAAATCACTATCTCGTATAAATTATAAATAATGAAGATTTTAGCGGCAAACGCCCTTAACGCTCGGATTAGTCGCCTGTGAATACAGAGGCAAGTTATATACATATATATATATATATATGTAATGTAAGCAAATACATTTAATGTAGTATGTTTTATTCAAGCCACTCTTGCTGGTGACAAATCGGTATTGGAAGTCACACAGGCAAAATATATATAGATAAGTCTGTCTGCTGGATGTGTTGACTACAGCCAACTCGGCTTGTTTTCTCTTTTTTCGTATTTCATTGTTTGTTTTTCTTAGTCTCTTGCTAAGATTTCTGGGACGACATAATATTGCAATGGAGTATGTCCACAATAATGCGGTTTGTAGATAAGTATCTGTTATTTAACACATTTTAAATCTTCACAAAACTTTTTCGGCCTGTATTGTTAACCACTTGATTTTTCCTTTTTTAATTTTGGTTAAAGAAGATATGATGTAGCACAACTTGCACCCAGGGGCGTCATTTCAGGTTTTTCTGGGGGGGGGGGGCAAGATTTTGTTTTCCGGTGACAGTGACCTTGTTACATCTTTTTTATTAATTAGCATGTATAAATTAGAAAGTTTAATAATACAACTTCAGTTTTATGTGCTTAAGTTAGCATTATTTAAAATTAAAAATACAAAAAATATATTTATACACTTAAAATTCTAAATCCAGGGGGGGGGGCATTTGCCCCCATCCCCCCTATGGCCCCAAATGACGCCCTGCACCCCCTATTTCAGTGTTATCAAAATTACGATTGTATGTTAGTAAAAACCCAGAAATGTTGCGGATTCAATGGCCTAACGTCTGGGCTCCACTGTCTCGCGTACAATTAGTACTCGGCTACTTATTAATTGGGTTCTGGGCCAGCGAATTGCCAGTTGTACACCTAACAAGGTAGCACGGCAGTCAAGTAAGTGATTGATTCATAGCATAAGTTCATGAAAACAGAGTCATTACGATCGAGTCCCATAAACAGTGGCCAAGCTACGCAAGTAAACCGTATGAACAGCAAATTTTGTTCTCATACGAACCCGCAAAATTGACCTGGTCTCAAGATATTAGTCGTATGGCCGGTGGCATTGTTTTAAAGCCAGTTTGGGATGAAGTGATCACTAAAGAAAACCCCGCTGAAGTTATGTTTTCAGTCATTTCGTATCATTCCATGCGTAACAGCTAATGACGGGAAATGTCTAACATCCCTGGACAAATTACTTGGATATTTTTATGGTTTGGCAAAAATAAGTTTATTAACTATATAAAAGAAAATCTATGTCAATTTCAGTTAGTTTTATTTCAGTATTGTTGCATTTAAAATGGAAAATACGTGGAACGACATTCGACAATTTGCTGCCAATCACGCAAGGTGTAAGGTAACTATTGTTAATGTTAAACTATATGCAGTAAGAATTAGTGATTTTTTAGAATGTTAAATCTATAGTGCTTACTTTATCCCGAATGACCTATACCTAATACGGCGGAAGGAAGCATGCTCACCAGGCGGAAAGAAGACACTTGGCGGTACTTCAGAAAGTGTTAAATTAACCACGAACCGCAGTTATACATGAGTTCAGGGTAAGATGATGTAAGGATCACCCCGCCCTGGAAGTGTACTCTTGTCGGCGCCCTACATGACTGTCGCCGACGTACTCCACCACAAGGCCTTGTACGGACACGGTGTGTCTGTCAAAACTTGCTGTTTCGAGGAACAATAACTCCATCAATCTCCTCCTTTCACAACCCCCACCCGTATTCTTCGGGGCCGTGGTCCTGGGTCGAGACTCAGCGCTGGTCCGCAGGACAACTACCGCCCAGGCGACACATGACCGCTGCGGCCGCGTTTCCAACGTCTTCAACACTCCAGGTCGCCAAGCGGCCATTCTATAACAATTTTGAAGGTCTTTAAAATCATGTTTCTTCACTGTAAAATTTTGTTCGTAATTTTAGCATACCGATGTATAAGACTGTAACTCAAATATATACTGACGTTACCAGAATTGTACAATAAGAATGTTGATTATCCCATTCAGTCACCATGTCCACACATGTTACATTTGTAGAACATTTATTGACAGCACTGTGCCCACCTATGAATCAGTGCGTTGTTTGCCTAGTAACTTTTCAATAGTCAACCTGGTTCGTAGACCGTCTTATAACTCTGGTCTGTGATTGGTTGTTTACTATACATCACCGATTACTTGGCACGTCAATCTAACAGTTTAATAAAGCAACCTCGGTACAGTACAGTGCAGATAAATATATGTTACGACTGCCGCACTTGAGCTCACAAATGTATTCATGACTCAATGTGTTAAACGCTATATTTACAGGTTGAAGCATGGTTAATTAAGTGTTCAATACTGTGTATGTGTTAAATAACTTCTAATGCTATTCAGAAAAATTTGTACAGTGTAATGAGCCGGCCAAATTTTTAATGTTATATATAGCGAGATTGTTTGAAGTCTGTGTGTTCTTTTCACAAGTACAAATGTAACGTACGTTTAGTTGTTTGACAATAAATAAATAATCTTAACTCGTTGCACCACATTCCAAGCGCTTGTGGGACCCATTGCGTCTCTGTGACGTTCATGCTCTTCTAGTCCATCCCATGAAAGAATGCACTTAACTGACAGTTCTGTTGGCAGATATTTTCTGTTGTCTGCTGTGAATTTTTTTGGTTTCCCGGAGGTTTTATGCTTCTAACATTGTTTCATCATCTCACTCGCTCATTCAGTAAGTTAAAACATTCTTCAATGAATAGAATAAAATAATCAATTTTATTACCAGCGTTTAAAACGTGCACTAGTTCGTAGGATAGATTGTAGGTTACGCACGGTAAGTTGCTACGTCTTAGAAATTCACATTTTTACCAATGACACAGAAAATTGTACCTTTTAGTACCATACTGTTATTTTTAATAAGTAAATTACTAAATGTGCCCCGGTCATTGCTAACCATTGAGCTCGAGTGGTATGAAATACACGATGGTTTGTACATAAATTTGTAAATGTAAGATGTTCCCGACTAAAGAATAATTATGATTATATTAATCGTATTGATGTAATATTTTCAGTGTAATTTTTTAAACAGTTTCATTTCGGAAAGGTTGAACTTACCATGCGACACATATATGGACAGGTTGTACTGGTGATGTTTCGAGTCTGACTGCCGCAGTGAATCTATGAGCACCAAGAATCAATCACCTTCTGACCACAACAATTCAACCAAAGCGCTACCTCTCTGATGGCGTGACGTTATGACATCGTGTTTCTTCCTTCAGGACGCACAGAACATGTCTGGTAACAACTCTGAAGCTCGTCTTTGTCTCGCGGCTGACACAGTTGCGCGTCCTGAGATCCGACCCAAAACGGCATCGTCCAATGATCGACGACAATGTTCTTCATCTCCTACGTCCACAGCTCGCAGATTGCCTCGTCATATCGGCGTCGTAAGTTCAAAGGAGTCCCTTCAGAAGCTCCGGCTACGATATCCTACACTGCCGAGGCTAGTTTCACTGAGGAGTGCCCTATATATACTTCTCCCGTTTTGAGGCGGCAGCAGATATAAAACGTTCCAAATGACTGGCAGGCCTCTTCACAACTTGAGTCTAGGTAGTGGACCGGTAGAACAGCTTCGGCTACTTTCGACTCTCCAATCGGCTACGTCCGGATCTTACGAGAGTCTGCAGGCTGCGCACGCGTCACAGACGCGAGGAATTGCAACGTCACATTACTAGTAATTGTACTTCCTTAGCCTAACAAAACCGTCCTAAACTCAGCAAACAGCATTTATTTATTTATTTGGAATTTTGAGCTAATCTTAACTAACTTGAACCAACTTAAACTCGCCTAAACTAGTTTGCACACTGGATGGAAAAGGAAGGGGAGGTCTGCGCAGAAATATGCGCACAAATATAGCGCGAGCTTCCACAGTTCAACCGGTCCAGTACCTCAGCCAAGAAGTTCTTGACATTGTAAATGCACTAGAAAATAATTCTCGTGGTGTTTTGCCATATTGAAATTGGAAGATATCTACTTTGTATTTTAGTAGCTAAATCAGTAGTCCTGGTAATCACTGGGCCTATTCTGCCTAAAAAAATTTGCCTAACTAACAGAAATCCATCCTATGGTGTAGTTTGCAGCAACATGCAATAAGATGACGGATATTGATATGCTGTGAGATCTAGCTTCGGCCAAGAGAACTGTGTTCTCGTACAATAAAACATTTACTGTTTGTTTTAGTATAGACTTAGCAACTTAAGTTTTTAGGTCTGTACTTAGCAGTGTAGTGTGCATAATATATGGAGTAATTTCTATACATAGTAGTATTCCGTCACAGGACTACAACAATGCAAAAATTAATAGAAAATTGGTTTTGTATTTATTATTCCATATATTATATTTCTTCACGCATTCGTTCGTATTAGCCAAATATTCGGCTTAGCGAGACTCTACGTAAGTGCTTACGCACGAATAAATGTGCTTGGTGATTGTACACACATTTTTTTTTAGCTTTGAAACAGGAAGTAAACAATGGAGGTCGCGAGATGACTGACGGAAGATCAGCCAGTCAGTACATGCAAAAGGTTCGAACAAGCAAAAATACAAGCTGCCATGTTATATTGGACAGAGTATATGTTCGGTGACTTTCCTCCCGGCCGGCGTGTTTCTCGAAAGAATTCCCTCTCAATGCTTCGCGTCGCCACAAATAGTAGTTTGAGCTGTTACTGCCAGAATTTTTTCGCCGCTGTCCCGCTCCTCGATATCTTGTTTCGAGCTCTGATATGTATTTTGACATTATGGATCCACTCGGTTAAACTCCGCTGTTCCCGGCCAGAGTGCCAAATTGGCAGCTGTCTACGTCTCACTCTTTTTTATTTTTTTTTTGTATCCGTCTCTACGGTCCATTAGTGGCACAACACTGCAAGAGTGATGGTTACTAATTTTGAGATTGGCTCCTCGAAGCCACTCGTATTATACACCTTTCATCTTCAAATCGTATCCAAACTCTATTGCAGCTGATTTAGCCAGACTCTGTAACGCAAGTGAGCTAAGTAACTGAATGAAATATTGACTCTCATTTAATGTAGCACGTAGCTTAGTACAATAGATATTTTGAAGTGGAAAATGAATTAACCTGCTGTATTTAATTATTAAAGAGTATACGAGTAGGAAACGTAATCATGGCGTATTTTAAATTAAATGTGTGACATATTTGAAAGCGTTATTTAACTCGGTGGAATCAAGATTGTCGATTTAAAATATAGGCGTGCTTTAAGAAAGGAAAATAATCTTAGACGAAACATATTAAAGTTATATATATATAATTATACTGCTGCATCCTGGTGGACAAAACTGAAGTACCTTGTACAATAAATTAAACCAAACCTTTTCAAATAAATACGCCGGCCTGATTCCTATGAAGCCCCATTCCTCCTTCTCCAAACGTTTTAAACTCCTGACCGCTTTAACTACCCTCTATTTTTTTTGTAGAATTTAAAGAGGATTTCTTTGTACTATCGCATAATTTTATACAATTACAAGAATTGTCCTAGAAAGAATATTTATTTTTAATTTTACTAGCATTTTCTTTGTAAAAGTGCTTTGGAAAACTTTGCTTTAACCCAAAATCACGGGTTTGTCAGAAACGATAAAGTTATATACTATGTATGGCCAAAACGTATAAGTCCTATTCTGCTGAAAAAATTAATATTCATTTAAATAACGTTCTAAAAAATAAAGTTTAGTAACCAAATAAGTCTAACGCTTTTATAACCTACCGCAACGACACAATGAAATACTGTACGTACAATAAATTACTGATCGACTCCTATGGTTGTTTTAAACGTCACTGCGATGAATTCTGTTGTGGGTGAATAGTCTACGAGGATTACATGCGTTTCGAAAAATCTGTCATATTGCTTATTCGTCATCTATATTGATTTGGATTCCAAGGAATTACATGCCACAATTTGCTTTGTTTAGTGGCAAATTGCTTACAAGGTTATAAAAAGCGAAAATAATTGACGCAGAAAGTCCTAGATTTACGTCATACCTCTTTACGTCGTTTAGGCTTGACGTAGTTAATGTTTTAGTATCCATTTTTCAATTTAAGTAGTCGTTGGTTCAGAATAACGTCGTTAACCCATTGTTGCGCGATCTCGTTAACCCATTAGTGCACGACATGAGTTAACATTTATATGTTCCAAAAAGGTTTGCCTATAGGCTGTGGGCAAGGCTGGTCTGACTCGTTCAAGTCGTTTCAATTTGCGTCGCTGTCTTCGGGAACCTAACCCAGACGTAAATAAAGCACTTGCTGTATTAAAATTTACATAGCCATTTATTGACGGAAAATGACATTTAGCAGTAGTATCATTTGAAAACAAGTCAGGACATTGGAAAGTTGTCGTTCTTTTTATATAGAATGATTTTCCTGTGCTGGAGATTATTTTAAAAATTATAACTTACTCCTTTAATAATACATATACATTTCTCTGAGAGTTTTTCACCGTCATTTGTAAAATCATTAGTCGTTACTGCATATAATTAATTAACTAAACAAGGCTTTAAAATTACCTGTTCATCACGAACCACTTAGATATTTCAAGAGAAGACTCGAACCAGACGAAGCCTATAATGATAGCAGTTGTGAAATTATATAATTTTTGAGTGGATAATCTAAATTAGCTCAGTGCCAAATCAGACAAAATTAGTTTTCTTACTTAAAAGTATTCTGTGAAGCCTATCAGTGCTAATGAGATTTAATGTCTAATAATTTCCCCAATAATTTTTATGAGCGTCAGAATACCATCCCTTTTATCTGCAACCCCTTGAAATGTTGTTTTCCTTTGTTTGTATTTTTATTATAGAAAGAAAGTTTTGGCACTTACTTCCTTCAAATATTCCAACTATACAATTAGTGTAGAGGAGTTTGTTACAGCTTCCTCTACATCCACTTGAAAGGACTTGTCCAGCTGACGCTATGTAAAGCTGGCAGCTGTTACGCGTCATTAGTTGTGTCTTGTCTGCGTTCTGCGGAAGTAGCACGTGCTCTGAGTTAATTAGTACTCTGGGCAAAAATGCCTTGCTCCATATGTGACTCTACTCCCAGAGTGAAGAGAAATTCTGTGTGAACTATTTGGAAAAGGTTTATTTCTTCTCGAATTCACGAACTAAAGGAAAGGATTTGAGCGCCGTCTACTAGAATCGTGAAGAGGCGCGCAGACCTTTAACAATCCTGATTTCATTCGAAAACCATTCAACATATTGTCACGCGGTTAGACTAAGAAAACCATTTAAGGTTCTTAGTACAGGTATATAATTTTGCCATTAACTGTTATCGTTTTTAACAAGTATTTTTTTGAGTGTGAAAGTGACCGAATCGGCACTTTTGACGCTGATTTTTATGCAAGAGTAATCGTTTTCACGATATTCTGAATATAATAGACCTGTAGAGCGACTTTTTCCCTTTCGTCGCGTAAGATAAACGATAGTGTTGTCGCTGAAAGTCCCATAGTAAAAACTTTTCGGCGGGAAGCTTGCACGCTAGTTCAGCGCTTGGCTCGTTGAGGCGACGCGGCATTTGATGCGCGCTTCAAGGTCGACCTTACTGTTCCGTTGCTTTTGAGCCTCTCACGCGCGGATGGACGGCGCCCTTAAGGTGACCGCCTGTCTCAGGTTACCGAGCGGTGTACAGAGCTTTTGCCGTTACAGAATTATTTGAAAACTGCTCATCGCACATGAATTATGTTTGCTTAAGAATTGCTTTTAAATACTATTACTCGTGTGTTAACGCATTTCAGGTTCACCACTGCTCATTTAAGCATACTTTCTAGTGACAGAAAATGGCAAAATAAGTGTTGTTTCAGTCCTTCGTTGGTATAAAAATCTTGGCGCACATCTATTTAAATTGTATATGCGTGTACAATACATGTTTACCTTCAATATTTCTTAAACAATGATAGGGCGACCACTGAATGTCCCATAGAGGCGAGTTATCGGCGAGAAAACTGCATGTTAGGTCAGTGACGTACTTATATACTAGGTGGAGGCGTGATGAGCGCGCTGTGACGTCCTTGCCTCTTCTGTACTTCCAGGCCTTGAACGCGCCAAATACGTACAACCATATAGACACCTTACGGCCAAAATTGGTACAGGGTATACTCACGAGCAAGGTAATATTGGTACAGGGTATACTCACGAGCAAGGTAATATTGGTACAGGGTATACTCACGAGCAAGCTAATATTGGTACAGAATATACTCAGAGCAAGGTAATATTGGTACAGGGTATACTCTCGAGCATGGTAATATTGGTACAGGGTATATTCACGAGCAAGGTAATATTGGTACAGGGTATACTCACGAGCAAGGTAATATCGGTACAGGATATACTCATGAGCAAGGTAATATCGGTACAGGATATACTCATGAGCAAGGTAATATCGGTACAGGGTATACTCACGAGCAAGGTAATATTGGTACAGGGTATACTCACGGGGAAGGTAATATTGGTACAGGGATACTCACGAGCAAGGTACGGCCATTTCCTGGTACCAGGTCGCCAACAGAAGGAACGTAGAAGGTATACTGTATTGGGCTGAATCAACGAGAGGGTACACGGCGTATACCCGCGTATACCCCCGACTACAGAACTGCTTATGGGGGAGTGTTATATAACTGTATTGCGTTTTTGTTTTCGAGCCATAACATTTCCTCTTTGACAAGACATAGGATATATTCTTGATAAACTTCTTGACATAAATAACAATGGAATCTTTTATTACTTTGTCATGCAGAATCACTGCAAGGGAATTATAGGTTAACTTTCAAGAATGATTACAAGTCCAATATAAAACGAACATGTAACACTATTGTGATCTCCAAAATTTCATCGCAAATATCTTATATGTTTCAACGTTGACACATTTATAAAAATATTTAAAAACAGAAGTTATTGCAGAAAATCAATAAATATAATTTTTTTCATCTAGCTCTCCCCCTAAGTGCGGTCGATCTCATACAAAGTGAAAAATAATACAAGGCGATTTTTACCGTCCGCTAATCACAACCGGCAGCAATAAAAATATAATTTCACCTCGCGTGTGATTGCGCAAGGTTGTCGCGCGTCACGTTACACATGAGCCTTTGAAGAGATGGTCGCTGACAGCACTTCCCGTCTGATGGCGAGATGAAAGCGAATGCGCGCGCGCATTTCGTTTGAGGCTTTGGCGACGGAAGTGCTTCAGTCTGCCTACATCCGGGCGACGCGGCAGCCAGTGTTGCCAATACACAGGTATCCACCTTGGAGCTGTTTGTCAGTTATCCTGGCTTCCTGTAAACACCACCTCTGTGGCCGAGGTCGTTGAGGTGAACCTGTGAGGCTCTGCGTTCCGCTCCAGAATAATCCACAAACAGTGAAGTTCTTTATAACAATAATTTAATAAGAGTTAGTGCAACTAGCGCGTAAGCCGTGCTGTAGCGTGGTACGGAAAGTAATTTTTCTTGTATAACTATTAACAATATTTCCAATACGTTTATCTATAAGAAGAAGATACACTTGAGAAACTATGTCCCAATGATTTTAAAAATGTTGTCCGCTAATTAAAATAATGTTTTCCAAGCTCCTCATAAGTGCTAAAAATGACTTTTTCACGTTGCTGTAGCTGAGAAAATATCAACCGTAATAGGAAAACCAAATAATATAAACGTACATTGGTCTTTACCACATACTTTCCACAAATATAATAACAGGGTCATCGCTTGAAATCCCGCTGAAAAACGATTTCTAAGAAATCACTGCACGCTAGTTTAGTACTCCGCGCTCTAGAGGCGATGAGGTGTTTGACGGACGTGCTATATTTGACTTATCGCCTTACCCGTTTCCTTGCTTCAAACGTAAAAAAAAGTTAGCGTCTACTAACTCTTAAGGTTACCAAAGTATGTTAGTAATCTTCCTGTAAAAGTGCATCAGTATAAAGCAGTAACGTCAGAAACAAAAACTTCCAAACGAATATGAAAAGAAGGTAAATGATAAACGGTTAATGCTTTTTCAATTGCTGAATTGGGCTAGCACATTTTACATTTTTTTAAAAAAGTTTTAATGATTCTCATGCAAAAATGTAATTTGACTTTGCTCTCCCAAACCTTGCATATTTTCTAACCTTTCACTTATGCATACATAATGTTCTAGCTATTCAGTTTTGCGATTTCTGTCTTTCTCATAGTTCTTTATTTCGTCGTAATTTATGTACACAAAAACATGTTCTATCCGAATTTGTTTTGTCTTCTGTAAGTGATGAGATACAGAGATGCCGATTGTATTTAAAAAAAAATTAAACAGAAATATGTGTAAAAGTCATGTTTGTTTTCGGTGGAATTGAAAATTAGATACACATTTATTACTACTTTTTATTAACTTGTTTCCTTGTCCGTTTGTATGTTTGGGACTTACTTCGCAATCGATTTCAAACAAACTTCTTGATGAGTTAGAGACATGAAAAATTAAACGTAGCTTATAACTGGATGGAAATGAAATATAAGCGGAAAAAATTGTGAAATAACAACTGTTTAAGCGAAAAATTATATACCGCGTTAAAATATCTTCCTGGTGAGCTAGAGACTTGAATATTTTAACATAGCTCAGAACTAGACGAAAATATAAAAGGAAAGCAAATTGTGAAATAGTAATTATTTAAATGAGAAACATAGCTCAAAACTGGACACACAAGGATTAAAACATATAATAAATCACGTTTTTAATATGGACTAAACAGTGTAAAACAATTTCCTCTATGAAAATTCTTGCAAGATTTAAAACGAAAAACATTGAGCACATGCAATAGATAATTAATGCATGGATATTTAATATACTAACAAATTTATTGTACGGGAAATGATATAAACTCTTGTGAGAGTTTTCTCAACGACAGCTAGTCTCTATATACAGTTATGTATTGCATCCGAAATATATATTTTTTTAGTTTTAAATCTTACTAAGTTGGATTTTTTAAATTGGTACATTCATTAGGTATCTTCTTCAATAGTATCATTATTGTTCATGAGAATAATGAACAAAAAAAATTAACGAAGTATCCAAGGCACTTGTACATAAGTGACAAATCAGTACAAACTTGTTTTAAAGGAGATATATGAAACTATAATACAAACTAATGTTACTGATTCCAGAAAAAATTATTTTAATAAACAAGATAGATCACTGAAAGCTGCTGGAAGTCAGCGGAAGCTGTAATAATAAGTTAGTGATTATACTGTAGTGGAGACAAACGGCACAAAATTAAGCACCTAGTCTTGAACTATTTATGTAATGTCGGTACTATCTATACTACACAATTACAAATTTGTTCTTCGAGGTTAAAAAAAAAAGTAGGTAGCGTAAAGGGCATAAAGAGTGGAAATAATCCTTAGATTCTCCTGGAGCAGTTTATGATGTGCATCAAACATAATGTAAATAATCTTATGTAAATCTGAACCCTTGTGTGTTTTTTAAAAGCACGGCAAACTGCCAGGACTCAAAACAGTGGCGTTTGTTTTTATTCTCTGTTCAAAATGATCTCATCAACAACCTTAATCGTCTAGGTAGAAACATTTAACACGTTCTTATGAAAAGACTTATCAACACTTATGAAGCATGTACGTCGTGTCATGCATCAAATTAAACGTCTCCAGTCAACACGTGATTGTTTATCGGACTGGCGCCTGTGTATATATCTGACGGTTAAAGGGACTGAAGGGCCCAGAACACTTGACGGCAGCGCCTTGCGCTTAGAGGCCATAAGGCAATAGGTGAACGGCAAGATTCAGCCTTACTGCCTGCATGCAGCCAGGTTCACACGTGCTACTTGTCTTGTGATTGAAAACATTCCTGAGTCCTCTGAATTAGTCAAGAAAATTGTAGTCAACGCGTTTAGCGGTGAGTTTGCTTTTTTTTTTTTTTTTGCCAGGAAACGTAAAAAAATTGTTATAAATTGGTCGATTTATGTTTAATTCAGTAACTTTACAGGAATATTTATTAATCTAAAATTGAAAAATATATATATATATAAAACGTGTAGTTATTATTTCTGGAGAAACAGAACACACACGAGTGCCTATTTAAAGGAATTTCCAGAGCTACAGGACTTCTCTTAAAATAATTGTTCGAGGGGAAGACAGATACATGTGTAGTGCCTTGCGTCTAGTAGAAGCGATGGGGCAGGTGGTAAGAAAGCAAGAGTAGACCTTATGGACTGCACGTCTTCAGTTTCCGAACGCGCTCGTTGTAGTTTTATAGCACGCAAACTATACATGTTATAGTATGTTATTACACGTGTTGGAATCCTAAGGGTTGAACTACATATACCAGATGTATCTTTTCTCCGTTGTCGTAAGGGGGAGTGTTAGACAATTCAATTGTATTTTCAATTTTCGAGCAATAACACTTATTCAACCTATATTATCAAATTGTTCTCTTCGATAAAGCCTAGGAAGTGTTCTTAGTAAACTGTTTGGTACAAATAATAACGTAATAATTCATTAATTTGTCACGCAGAACAATAGCAAGAAAATTATTGATCAACTTTCAAGAATTCTGTTTCAATGATTCTGCATGACAAATTAATGAAAGATTCAATTATTATTTAAGTCGAGCAGTTTACCAAGATTATATTCTATGATTTGCCGAAGAGAGAAATTTGATAATACAATTTGAATATTAAGTGTTATGGCTCAAAAACTTAAAATACAATTAGGTAAATTGTCTAGAGCAGGCGGATGAACACTGTTGCAGCATGTTGGATAAAAAGTTTTTTTTTTTTTTTTTTTTTTTTTTTTTTAAGGAAATACTACTGAACGTGTGTTCGATATATTTACCCACGAAAAGAAAACACATTTAAAACTATGTTCTTCTAATTTTGTTTTCTGCATATATCTTGTTTTGAAACGTGGTTTTCAGGCACCTCAAAATAGCTAAAAACGGCTTTCTCAGACTGCTGTCACGTAAAAAATACCAACCGAAATCGTAAAACAAATATAGAAAAAAACGTACTAGGTGTTAATACGCTCTTCCCGTAAATAAATATATAGGGTCACCGCTTAAAGTCCAACAAAAAAAAGTCTACTTCCGGAGCACTGCGCGCCGTTTTCGCACCTCGAGCATAAAGGCGGTACGGTTGTTTAAAGCACGTGACAGTCTTATGCTTACCGCCTGCTTGTTCCGTACCTCAAAAACGGCATAAAGCGTCTAGCACAGATGCCCTAAAGCAATTTTGCCTACTTTTTATGGTGTCTATGAAAATCGTATTTTTTTTTACCATTCATAAAAAGTACGTATTCCCAGAAACGTTATTCACGGAGATACGGGTATACGCGTATACGCGATTTAAAAAGGAAGAAATTTTTCCAGAGTGGCTTGCCGCATTCATCCCAAAAGTAAACGGCATAGTCCCCGATGATTTACTATTTTTGTTTCCTTCGGACAGACATATTTCTTTCGTGTAGGCCCGGTTAATATATTTGGGATTAGCAGTTTCAGATAGCTAGCTGTTATATAACACGTGGATGATAAATTGCAGATTAAGAACGCGCCAGTTTATCAGCCACTGAAGTAGTTAATGTAGTTATAAAAGTCTCGCAGATAAATTATTGTACACCGTTAATGGCGACTATTGCAGCTAAGCCCTATGACTGCCTGAAAGTGAGTGTAGTTCTTCCTTAATTTATCGTGAGATAACTTTTGCGTTTTAAGAGGCCTTCTAAGTAATAAGATCATAGTGTTACTTTCGTTTGCTAGTTAATTACGTGAGTTAAACTTCCTGAAAAGTTTCTTTGAGGGATGTAACGCCTAATTATAAATGCTTGCAATAAATGCAAAATAAAATTTAAGCAACAACGTATATGGTATTGTGATGAAATCTATATTTACACTACTCTTAATACGAACATATATTTTTTCAGAAGTAAATAGTAACGAGTGAGGTAGTGCAATCGTATAGCATTGAACTCGTGTTCGTGAGAATCCGGGTTCGATTCCCGGCCCGAACGTATTTTTCCGAAATCACTCCAGGGGAATGCTGGTTTGGTTCCCTACTGCACGTAATTGACGAATCCTTCACATTTTACGTCAGCCTGAGTCATCAGTTTGATTTATAATGACATATCTGTTAACTGGACGTTAAGAAGCCTCCCTACGTGCGCTTCAAATGCGCTGCAGCGAGCTACGACTATTATTTTTTGACGAAACAATTTAACGCGCATCATATTTGGATATCTACGAAAAGGACACACAAACTTCAAACTACGTCTCTATAGCTTAAAATATTTGTCACGTTTATTAGAGACATCATTTTCGGGATTCTCAAAATGGCCAAAAATGGGTTTTCAGACTGCCGTATCTGGAAAAATAACAACAGAATTCGAAAAACACAAATGTAGAAAGAAGCGTTAGACTTTGAACTATGCTGCCCATAAATAAAATAGTGTGGTCATCGCTTAAAGTCCCATAGAAAAGAGGATATAAGTTGAGTACTGCATGGCAGCTGAGAAACTTGCGTGGAGAAGCGATGTCTTACATATGACGGTCAGCGGCACCCTTCTTACCACTCCTGACTCTCACACACAAACACAGCCTACACTCTAAAAAAAACTTCCTAAAATGTTTAGGAAGTTATTATCCCAGACGCAGTATGGGACAGTTACCATACTTCCGTCTTGTAAATACGCAAACTTTTACAGTCGTTGCAATACAAGTCTGGTTCCTTCAGTAGGCCCTTATACATTCGACTGTTTTATGATTAGGTTTAGAAGTGCTACCATGGATGTCTGGGAAACTATTCTACCATACCTACTTTCTTAGCACTCCTGTACGCACGTCTGGTAAATTTACAAACTATTATTTAGAGTGTATCTAGGGAGGCCTGTTAAGGAGGAGTGTTGGACAATTTTATTGTATTTTCAATTTTTTAGCCATAACATTTATTCAATTTGTATTATCAAAATTTTCTCTTCGACAAAGCAAAATATGTATTCTTGGTAAACTGTTCGAGATAAATAATAAAAGATTCCATTACTATTATTTATGTCAAGCAGTTTACCAAGAACATGTTCTATTCTTGTCAAAGAGAAATTTTGATAATACAATTTGAATACATCTTATGGCTTAAAAATTGAAAATTTAATAAAATTGTCTAACATTCCCCCATAAGGCTATGCTCTTTAGTTTCTACTGTTTTTTTCGATATTTTTTATGCTTAAACAGGAGCAAATATAAAAAATATGTCCGGCAGTTTTGTTTAGAATGGTGTTTCCCGTGATAGTTAATTTTTCAGAGCAAGAAATTGTACGATTTCGACTAAAATATCAATTAATCAGAATTTTGTTAATTACGTAACTAGCAAAAACCACAGTATTTACTGCCTCAAAAAAATCAGCCAACATGGAGAAGACGATTTGAAACAAAACTGCCAGACAGATTGTTGACACCTGCTCTCGTTTAGACGTAGAAAATTAATATCGCTAAAAAAAAGTAGAATCTAAAGAACATGGCCTTAAGGTGACTGCCTGCCCGGGCAACTGAGCGGCGTGCAAAGTTTCCGCCGATAGAAGTATATTTTGAAACTGCTCAACCTGTGTGAAAGACGTCTGCTTGCTTTGTAATTGCGCTCAAAGATCACTGCACATGTTTATAGAAGTTTCAGATCCTCCAGTAATCAATGAGATAGTTCTATAAGGTTGACTCTTGGCCCACTCACCACGCGCATCGTCGCTTATAAACACGACGCGCTCTACTTCTCTTAAGGCTGTCCATGTGGCAAAAACGTATAATTTTGTATTTGTACGACATAGTGTTAGTGTTACAGACGTTACTTGTGACTACATTTTCTACTTGTGAAACTCTTTTAGCTCTCATGGTCTTCCCATAGCGGCATGTCAAAGTCAAAATTTGTAAGTTACGGGAACATGCTAATAACAAAAACCAACTGACTTAAGCGAATGAAATCATTTACACTGAAATTCGATAGTACGGGTAACATGCTAAAATAATTTAAGTCGCACAATACAATTACGTTGTATCTTTAATGAACTCTAAAAATAACGATAATTTTCTTAATTAAGGGTTTTTTTTTATTCCAAAGAAACATAGTTTTGTGGTTTTAAATATTTTAGCATATGGTCTATGCTATCTAATTTCAGTGTAAATTATGTCGTTCGAATAAGTTAGTTGGTTTTTTTTATTAGCATGTTCCCGTAACTTGCCAATTTTGACTTTGACATGCCGCTATGGGAAGACTATGTAAGCTAAAAAAATTTTGCAAGTGGATAATGTAGTCACAAGTAACTTCTATAAAACTAACACTATGTCATACAAATACCCAATTATGCATTTTTGCTATGTGAACACCCTTAACGCGCCAGGTACATAGTCCCCTTAAATAAAAATTATCTCAGCAGATATTCAATGGCCCTGATGAAGTGTAATACGAAAAAAATACATAACACATCAAATCAGGACTTCCTCACATCTGCATACAATGTAAGTCAGTGGTTTACGAGAGAGAATGCACACTTTCGTTGAAGAATGTAGACTTAGAGATGCATGTTTTTTTTTCTTATAGCTCGTTTCCAACAAATTTACGACTGGCATTGTAGGAGGGGTATTTCAAACCGGACCTCAGCACCATGCAATGACGCAATGAATAAATATAGCAACGTGTCGTTTCTTTGCGTAGCTCGACGAGACCTCTGAATACGGTTACCAGACGTAGGTTTCGGTAAAAGCCGAATATGTCCTCTTTTTTTGTCTGGCCGCATATTTCTTGTCGCTCAAAAATTTCCACCTTTACAACCAGATATGAAATCGAAGAAAATATTTGAATCTGTTATTTGACAAACACATGTCACTTTAAAAAAAATAGCCGTTGAATAATGTAATACTGGAACTGTATATTTTGATAAAGCTTCTAAGTAAGGTAATATAATTTAAAAAAAAAATTGGTGCTTACATGTTGCTTAGTGTTGAACGGTTGAGTCTTATACACTTATAAGAGTAAATATGCATAAACCAATGGAGTGAAACATGTGACATGTGTTTTCCTGATGACTGATTCATTTAGTTCCCCGTGTGCGCATTCTCACGTCTTAAATTCGTACATTTTAGGATTCAGTTTTATGTTACTTGCACTTAGTTTTAATATTTTATTCTAACTTGTAATACACTATGTTTCTGTGTTCTGTTTATTGAACTCCTCATGTTCGATCGCGCAAAATTATCGAGGTCTTTCGCTGTTTTCAAAAACATTGAATTCTAATTTTCTTCTAGTATCATTAATTTATGTGTGAGAGACGTTTCATTGTATTTTCGGACAAGATTTAACTGTATTTTCTTTGGCTACTGTTTGCACAGCGAAACTGCAATTGTGTCCCACCTACTTTAAGGCGCTTACGAAAACCTTACTCGATCCACTCGACGTGTATACATTACTGTCGCAAACATTTTAATTTTATTTGCATATAGTAAACTCTCGATTAATACAAAACGTGGTGGTTATGGGTTTTTAAGGACTTTCACTTTGCGATCACTTATTCCTGTGGAAATTTTTGGAGGTTAACAGCATTTTTGTATAGTATACATTACTAGTACCCAATTGTAATACCATATACGTATATTGCACCAGTACAACTGGATATTCTCCACTGTTAGAACTTTGTTCAATAATACATGTCAGCAACTGAAATATACCGCTTCTTCAGAGTTT
Organism: Medauroidea extradentata; assembly: GCA_003012365.1. Lineage (NCBI taxonomy): Eukaryota > Metazoa > Arthropoda > Insecta > Phasmatodea > Phasmatidae > Medauroidea > Medauroidea extradentata. Next base: position 2,037 of record PNEQ01053832.1, on the reverse strand, counting down.
GTCAAATTTTTTCTTTGATTTTAATATGCTCGAAAAAAATCGTTAAACATCCAACGAATGGGTAGGTCCCATCACGCGGCCAATACTACCTATTGATGACACTAGGTTTCCGTAAGCGCCTCATGAGGACACAAGAGTGTGTGTAATAAACACCCGCTACCCTTGTACCTCGCTGGACTGGTTATAACGGCTAATTGTCGGTCGCGTGACAAGCACGCGTGTTTCATCGCAACGTGCTGCCGCTTCAGTTTACAGCGAACTGACCAGCTGGAGGGCGAATTATTCCTCCCGCACGCGAACTTGGTCACGGACGAGACTAGGCCGTGATTTGTCGCGGAAATATCTCCCTAGGGTTACCAACCGTCCCGTATTACACGCAATTTCCCGTATCTTAAGGATGAAACAATTATCCCGCTTGGATATTGACTGGGTAGAGATGATGGTTAGGGCCCTGTAGTTTTCGCGAAAAGATTTTTGCCCCACTTTGTTTCAGTGTCTTACGTGCACACCTGCAGATCAACTTCATGGCTATTGACAGAGTGTTTTTGTGCAGAGTCGTTATTCATTTGACTGTGCCAGTCAGTACACGGACAACTGTCACACATCACGTCTGTGATTTGCGGGTTTAACCTCCACACGCTGGGTGTTACGGCATCCAATCACTGACCACAAAGCAGAGATGCAGGTGCGCATGTAAGGCACTGAAACAAAGTGCTGCAAAATTCTTTTCGCGAAAATTACCGGGCTCTAATGATGGTTTACCGCGGGAAAACTTGACTGTTGCTGGGTTTCAACGTACGTTCAGCTAATCAAAAGTTAACTGGTTTTTCCCTGTACGCGGAGCTGTTACTCTACTTGACTGAGCCAATAAGAATCCCGCTATTGTAATATATGATGCCTGTTATTGGTCTGCAGACAGCTACGGAGTGTTAGACGTGTATGACTCAATCATGCTTCTTTCAAGAAACTACAGTGTTTTCAAAGGTATGTTGGCAAAACAAATTTTCGCGATATACCATTATCTGTACTAATGGACATTGTATAATTATGCTGATTTAAATAATCCTCCTTAAAAATAACAAATACACTTTTGTTATTTAAAACGTTAATTCTACTAACGATAGGAAGATAACACTAATTTCTTATGGACAATTCGGACAAAGGAAAAACTCTGCGGCCAGTGGAACTGGTGTCGTTATGTATCGAGAATTCATGAATTTGACGTCATTAAGGTTAATCCCGGTAGAAAATATTTCATCGTGTTGCGTTTAAATAGTGAACTGAACTATTTGTGCCTTCATCCAGAGAGTTAACTGAATACCATAAATCAAAACCTGAATATCGCCGAGAATCTTCTCAACGTGACAGAGAAGTTGTCACCAACGAAAAATTTTACTAAGTCGCGATCAGTCTTTAAAATGGCATCCTCGGAAATTGCAACTCGACTCGTGAAACAACAACCACGTCGTCACATTCGTGAATCCTCGGTACTGATCTCGGCAAAGTTCGTAGCCCCCTTACTGATAGCAGCGCAACTTGTGGCAGAATTGTCCCTTGCCTAGTAGAATTAACATTAAACACGCATGCAGTAATTCTTACGTCTATGTTTTTTAGCTTAGAGAAAAAAGATACTTAAGTAAATTTTCCCCTTTTCGTAAACCCTTATGGAATGAGACTCAATTTTCTTTGTCTTTAATTATTAATTTTCATCCATATTACAAGTTTTGTGTATATATATATATATATATATATATATATATATATATATATATATATATATATATATATATATATATATATATATATATATATATATATATAAATGAAAGGTGACTGATTGACTGACTGACTGACTGACACATCAAACTGCAGCCCGAACCACTGGACCTAGAATCGTGAAATTTTTTGTGGGGGTTCCCTTCAGGTCGTAGGCGAGCACTAAGAAGGGATTTTTCGAAATTCGACCTCTAAGGGGGTGAAAAGGGGTGAAATGTGTTTCCGAAGAAACGTCGATAGAGCTCGAACCCGACGGCCTAT
>PNEQ01053831.1:0-12721 GCA_003012365.1 Medauroidea extradentata | reverse complement strand
GTAAAAAGGGGCAAAATGTGTTTTTTATAAATCGTCTATATCTTTGAAACACAATTGGCTATCACCGTGATTTTAACTTTAATTGGTTACTTTAACAAATGTCTATGACAGGACTTAAAGACGTTTCGAAATTCTTTATTTAAAGGGGTGAAAATACGTGAAATGTGTTTTCGATTATCCTTCCATATCTATCGAATCAATCGAGATATCGAAGTGCTCTTTGCTTTAAATTGGTGCTTTTGTAAATATCCCAAGTACCACTTCAAATATATATTCTGAATTCGGCCTTAAACTAGTTAAAAAAGGGGTAATATGAGTTTTCGACTCACATTCGATATATATCGATTCCATAGTTTTTTATATAGCGACGTGATTTTTGTTTAGGATTTATGCTTACTCAAATACCTAAAAAGTGATTTCAGGAATTTTCGAAATTCGCTACCTAAGGACGTGAAAAGGGGTGAAAAGTGGTGGAAAGCGTTTTCAATTAATCGTCAATATGTCTTGAACCAAGCGGGCTAATGTTGTCTTTTTTACGTCCACGAGATACCAATAAAGTATTCTAAAACGTGATTACAGGGTTTTTCGAAATTTACTCTCTTAAGTGGTGAAAAGACCTTGAACGCATTATTATCCTTCAATAATAAATTATCATGATCATCCGATTGTGCTTTTGTTCCCCACTGAAGATGTCAATTGAGATCTCGCATGAAGTTGGATAGACGTATCAACAGTACCACGTTTATTTATTTATTTTGTCAGAATTTGGTAAGTAATTATTGCATAGCACATTATCATATAATTGCATCCATAGATCTTAAGTATTTCCTTATGATTCATCAATGTCACAGGGAAAATCATGAAACATTATATCCTTGTTTACATGGATATATATATATATATATATATATATATATATATATATCTGTGTGTGTGTGTGTGTGTGTGTGTGTCAAACAGTAGCCAATAACGTATGATTTCAATGTTTTTTTTTTTTTTCATTTCGTTATGTTCGTTGGTTTTTGCTGAGGATATAAAAGGAAAACATGCAAATGTTGACTTCGAAATGACATTATGGAAAAACTGGCTGAGATATGTTTTGACTAATGAGTATAATGTCTATAAAACTTATATTATTTAATGAAAATATAAAATTTTTGTTAATACAAACATAATATAATTGTTTTTCCCAATTTGATCACCCTAACTACTTTCTAACGAATGTTATGTAATGAAACCGAAGAGTTTTGCTACAATCGCGTGAGATATCGACAGGTGCTAATATATATTTTACAGCATTAACGACACTTGTAACTATTGTGGTGTTTATAAGAAGAGGTTACCTATCTGAGTATATATACACCTTATTTCATTTGTTACAAACTATGAGTGCCTAGAACCATAAGTGTCTAGATCCATTCGACCGAACACTCTTAAAATTTAATAAATATATTTATTTGAGAACATCAAAATTTTGATGTTCCTGGCAAGGAAAAAAAACTGAATGTGGCAAAGAACGTTTTCAGAACGATATGCAAAATTACGAATATATTTACCTTTTTATTTTTATTGGGAACAATATGAGTTGTTAAAAATTTTGTAGCAAGACACTTGGCTATTATTGCTCAAATCCGTGCCCGTCAGAGAAATATGATGGTTACACTTTTGTCAAATCCACGTTAAAATTGTTTATATGATAGTTGAAAAACTATTATTAATTAGAAAACACATCTAATCAATTTATTGTTTGTTATGTAGCGGTGCATCTCGTAAACGACGAGACCATATTCCAGTTTAATAACAATTATACTGTGTAAGACACAATACAGCTGAACCACGGCAATATTTCAAACACCTATACTGCAACAGTATCGTGTTATATTTTATAATATTGCATATTACGAAAGAACTTAAGGAAATGACAAAAAATAATAAAATACGTTTGTTTTATCCGAGAATCGAACATGTGATTTTTGTTACTTATGCATAAAGTTTACTGAAAATTTATTTTTTAAAATCTTATATGAACTGGATTACGTCCTTTATTCACGTAAGCTTTCACTCACGCGCTGTCGGTATGCGCGTAAATTAACGAAACGTGTCTGTTAAATGGGTCACATTGAAGTTCGAGAGTCACTTTCCGGGAACAAACAACCGTTACAGATAGCACATTCCGCTTATTTTCTTTGCTGAAATATTCCGTTACAATGCAATTACAGCACAAAAGAAATTAGCTTTTTTTTTTGCCACATCAACAAGTGATTAGTTCCGTATTTTCTATTTCATTAAGTCATTTGTTTGTGACAAAAATAAAAAAGCACGAATTTATTTCTATATATAAAAGAGAAAATTGACTGACATATTAAACTGCAGCCCAAACCACTTGACCTAGAACCATGAAATTTTTTGATTGACATCCTCTTATCTCGCAGGCGAGCACTAAGAAGGGATTTTTCGAAATTCGACGTCTATGGGGGTGAAGAGGTAAAATGTGTTTCTGAAGAGACGTTGATTTCTACTTTAATATGTCACACATAAAAATGCATATTATCCAATTTCAGGATTTTTCGAAATTGAACATTTAAGAGGGTGAAAAGACCTTAAATGTGTTGCCAATTAACTATCGAAATCTATAGAATCCTTTTGGAAAAAGAGTTGGTTTTCACTTTCAAATGTTGCTTACGTAAATACTCAATGAGGGGTTTAAGGGTTTTTTGAAATTCAACCCCCAAACATTAAAAAGGGAACAATGCCAATTGACTATCGTCGTGATTTTTACTTTAATTAGTCACGTATGCAAATGTATATGTCAAGACACCAAGACGTTTCGAAATTCTTTAATTAAGGGGGTGAAAATACGTGAAACGTGTTTTCGATTATACCTCCATATCTATCGAACTAATCGAGATATCGAAGTGCTCTTGGCTTTAGATTGATACTTTTGTAAATATCCCAAATACCATTAAAATATATTTTTCGAATTCAGCCCTTAAGAGGTAAAGAAAGTAACCTGTGTTTTCGATTTACAATCGATATATACCGATCCCATTGATTTGTATATGGCGACGTGCTTACTCAAATACCTTAAAAGTAATTTCACGAATTTTCGGAATCCCACATCTAAGGAGGTTAAATGGGATGAAAAGTGATTAAATGTATTTTTAATTAATCTTCTGTACACCTTGAACCTAGCGGACAATTTTCGCGTTTTTCAGGTCCAAGAGACACCAGTTAAGTAGTCTAAAATGTGATACAAGGATATTTCGAAATTCAGTCTCTTAGGAGCTGAAAAGACCTGGAATGTGTTTTAGATAAATCTTCGATATGTATCGAACCCATTGAAAGACATTAGAATATTTTGTGGCTTCAGGATGATGATTACATAAATTACAGTAAAAAAAGTTTTTGATTTTTTAAAATTCGAACTCTCAGTACTGTACAGAGGTGATACGTGATATTTTAATGAATGATCGAATTTGCTTTCAGAATTAGCTATCGTCGTGATTTTCGCTTCTACTGGATACTTGAATAAATACCTAAGTTGTGAAATTAAAATTTTCCGAAATTCGGTATCCAAGGCATCAATTTTGTTTTCTATCAGACAATGATACTTATCTAACCAGTAGAGATATTGAATCGGTGTTTGCATCAGGATTATGCTTACGTTAATATCTAAAAAAAATTGCAAGTTTTATATTATGTAAGATAACTTCATTAAGAAGAAAACATTGTTTGTGAACTTTCAAGGCAGACGATCCGAAAAGCAAGTACGACCAGCGAGAAATAACTTACACAGGAGTTTCATTCTACAGTTATATCGAGACGTTGTGTTGTACAAACTGTATGAGCCAGAATACTTTATTTTTAAAAGTAGTTTTCATGAATAATGTCGACGTTATGTGACGTAGTTGTTTGTAGCTCCTATCTATTGTTTGGGAGGTTCTGAGGTCAAATCCCTTTAAAGTATATGAAAATTTGCATGTCTAACACACTAAAATGCAAGGAATATGAAATTATTGCAATTTGGATGAAGTCCAAAAGTTGTGAAAATTGATTATGCAGTCCACTATGTTCCTCGTCAGCAACAGTCCACATCTCACTAGCCTCTAGGTTGGGGCACCAAATACGTTCCATATTTCAGCGAAACATTATTCCGCCAAATTTCCTTAAGAGTGCGTGGTAGATAAATAAACGCTGAAAACATATATGGATTTCCACGCTTTTTTCGAAGCCAGTATGGAAAAAAACTCAATGACAATCCTACATATTGGTATTTGCCAACTTTATAAGTTAATAAATCTAGAATTACTAATTCGTTACGCGTAACCTCTTGCGCCGCAGTTAAATTCACGAGGTTCCGGCGTCAGAGATTGTGCCTCAGAAGTTAGTAACACTGGAAACGATTTTGTTTAAAGCGTTGGCTAAAACTATTGTCTAGGATTGCCATTGTTTAATTTTCGCACATTGGCTTCAAGAAACCTACAGTTATAGGTTAACGCTTTTAACGTTGAATTATGTACCACGCCATCTTAACGCCAAACTTCAAGTGAAGGTTTTGAAAAATAAATATGTTATTGAAGGCAACATCACCAATAGTTGTCCTCGTGGGAAATCAGTCTTAATACCACGTAAACTACGTATTTCATTCGATTAGTTTCTTATATTTAACAGTCTGTAATTACCTCACAACGTCAACTCTGCTGTGACTATAGATAAGGACAGTCGCTGTTACTGACAGGGACAATCTCAAGACTGCTTTCCACGTGGACAGCTATAGCTTATACTTATTCTGCTGCAGAGTTAACTCAACTAGCATATTTGTCATTTTAACGCTTGTTGACTGAACTACCTGTCTGGTGTACAAAGCGGTATCTGCTCTGAGAAATACACGCGAGCAAAGGCTAGTTAACATAAAAATCTACAATCACATATACTTCTAACTATAAAATTGAATACATTTGAATATAGAGTCTACTTTACCACTGTTCGTATTACAAAGAAAACCGCAACAGATATTATCTAATTTAATGGAAGATTTTATTGTATGATCACGACGATTTCGAGCACTTTTATTATTTTCAAAAAGATAATCCAAACATTAAACAGGATGTTACAAAAAGATATGGCCAAACTTTTATGAAACATTCCACACACACAAAGAAAGAAAATATATGATATATGGACGTATGTCCGGAAACGCTTAATTACCATGGTAGAACTCAATTCCTTACATCTCATTAAATGTCATTGTAAAAAACATTTCATACAGACACTGTTCCAATTACCCAATGGAATGTTTCGTTAGAATGTACGTTACTTCCTAGGATATTCAAAATTACTTTAGGTGAGCGACGATACATGCATCTACCCTCCGCCGCATGGAATCCCTGATGCGCTGATTTAGCCCTGAAGTATGGCGTATTGTATCAAGTGGCCCACCTGGCGGTGAACCTAGAAAGTAAAGTACATTGTAAAGAACTAATCCATTGGGTAATTGGAACAATGTCTGTACGAAATGTTTTTTACGATGACATTTAACGAGTTGTAAGGAATTGAGCTGTAGGCCTACCATGGTAATTAAGCGTTTCCGGACATATGTCCATATCTCATATTTTCTTTCTTTTTGTATGTGGAATGTTTCCAGAAAGTTTGGCCTTACCTTTTTGTAACTGCCTGTATAATAAACTTCAAATAAACTTTTATTGGTGACCAGTTTCGAAAATCTGTTGGACCACACTTTCAACTTTAGACTGGCATCAATATACCGTATGATAGTGTCGCGAATATCGGCCTGCCATAAACACGACGCCGTAATCTCTGTTTAATTGACAAACAGTAATATTTCGGGCACTTTAAGTTAATGTTTATAGTTAAAACTAGATAAAACAAAGTTCAAAGGTTCTTGTAAAATCAATGTGCTTCACATTTAAGCTTAAAATATTTGCAAACATGTAGGGAATGCAAAAACTTGGTACAGTGTTGAATATATGTTCTAAAAATTTGTTGAAAGCATTCTGTCGTTAAAATACCTTTATATAATTTATGGCATCTTACCCGAAAAAGGATCGGGATCAGTACAGGGCACGGATTTTCGAATTTGAATATTGTGTTTAACAGTGACACTGGTCACTGGGTTTTTGATTATATTTTCTCTTCCCGTGCATTCCCAAACGGCTTCATATTCACCTAACGATATCCCAAACTGGCTCTCAAGACCAAAGCTGTTAACAATAATCCAAATGTGTCCACTTGATATGGACGTGAACGAACGGTAATATAAAGTGATTTAGAGTACTTGTAAAGATTGGGTATGGTAAAAGTCGGTTTCGAAGCAGCATTTTGGCCACAGAAACTGTTTTTGATCATTTTAATTTCTAGGAAGCACTGACCACTCAAGCTGTCCGGAATACCAGATTAGAGAACGAGCTAATTTAAAAATTCGCCCGTTCACTTGCGTCTCTCGAATTGTGCCAGTGCAACCACACGGCGTCAAAAATAAAGTTGTATACAGAGTTATTTAATTTAATTTATTGTGCAAGCGTCGTATTCGCTCAATCCGCTGGTCAGTTAATATTTCCATATTAAGTTGTCAAAAGTGGGCCCAGAAAAAAAATTAAAGCAATTTACATGGTTGAGTTGATCGAGAAAGAGATAAATCTGTGAAGTGTAATAAATTAAAGAGTTTCATTTAATAAGTGTATATACAATCTTTATGCCGTACAACTTTATCACACAATAGACACCTTTGGCCAAAAAATTGTAATATCTCTTAATTTGTTTCTAACATATAATTTTTATAAGAGTAGGTGAACAGAAGTACCGGTACTTCACTTCGTGATTGACGCCGTGAATGTTGGAGTGAGTAGGGACCTAGGAGGCCTAAAATGATATGTGGCAACATCGCGTCAACAAGCGGGCATCTGGGTGAACGACTGAGTTCAAATAGGTCCATACCGGGTCTGTTCCTGTCTAAACGTCGGAAATTCGCAGTGAATGACAAAAATACTTGATCGTTCGTTTGGAAGTCTCGGATTAGTAGAGTAAATAGAACGACTTAATCACGTTTAGTATCAAGGAAATAAACGAGTCTACTAATTACCTGGAACATCTCTATGGCACTCTAGCGTTTACTTTACTGCGGATGGCCTTATATTCTATGCAATTCTTTTATACCAGGTCACATTAGAAAAGTCAATGTATTTTGCACAACATGATATTGAAAAGAAACTAATGGTCGCATCACACTCTTCTGTATCGGCGCAGACTGTAAGCTACATTATTTGTATTTTTGTAAGTTGTCGTGGAGAACACTGTAAAAATTCTAGCATAATCTTGAACACTTTTAAATTTATTATAATAAAATGTATTTGAAATGACATTTTACTTGTTTAAAAAAAATCTCTCATATCAATTTTTAAATGCCTGCGAAACTATTAAACTACTAGTTTTTTTTTTTTTTTGCGATAACTTCAAGTCCTACTCCTACGATGTTAATAACTCTAGTGATCGTCCAGTAATTTAGAATGAATTTATCCCGAAACATTTTCCTAAATCAGGTGGTACCTTCAACCAGTGGAAAACCGGTATATCTTTAGTCCCAGCATTCATATAATTACTTCATTAACTGGTGCTGCAAATAATTTTATTACCACTTATTTCTTAGCCATAATTTCAAACACAGTAAACTATCCACTTCCCTTCTATTGAAAAGTTGTCGAGAAATAAGTTAGGTATAGACTCTTCACGATAAAATGAACCCTGCTTAAATTTTTCTTCCAGTCATTCTGCGATCAGCTTTACTATTTTTAACGTGAAAACTACCTTGAAACTAAATAACCACTGTAAAAGTTTCACCACCCTCAAAAACTTAAAACCTTTGGTTCCATTAACATACAGTTATGGATATAAGTGTTGGGGAGTTCTCATTTTAAAGTGCACAGACTATAGGCACATAGGACAGCAAGTCCCCAAGTAGATGACAGTACATCACTTGTCTCTGCTTCCATGCATTAGTACTGCACGTAGGCTTCAATATCTACAAAATCGTTTATTAAAACAATATTAGTCTTAATTCGCTCATATCTACACAAAAGTATTATTCAGGGGATGCTAATTCGTACGACGCCTAACATGGATATCCACTACTTCAATTAATTAATATAACTATCTCCATTATGATTTTAATCGGGCTCTCTGCTAGAGATGAATATTTTTGGGTCGTCACAAGTAACAGGACGCTACAATAAGTTTGCAATCAGTGACGTTTTAATTTGCTAACTGTACTCAGTCTTAATTTGTTATATAGATATTTTACAACAGCCAAATACTACGTAACAATAAGGATTTAGTGATATTTAGCTGTGTTTCGTCTGCAGACATTCCTACTGCGGTTAAGAAACTCTAATGCCAGTGTAGCGAGTCGTAATTGACTCGAAAACCACGTGCTACTATAAGACAGCTGTTGTACGGTGAAGGTCTTTTGAAGGTCAACGCTGGAATCTAATGGTAGGTACAGCCAGCATAATGATTTTTGAACAGTAAATCTAAGTGTGAAAACTAAATTACTGTCAACCTAGAAGAGGTTCTCTTGCTTGCAAGAGGGCAAAATTGTTGAATATATACTGATGACATTTTGAGTTAAAGTTTGCATTCAGTATGTCTTAATAGCATTTCCGGTCCCGATTAGTAACAGAACTTTTCCATTATTTCTTGCGTAGAGCATTGTCACAGTAGCAGTGTTATGAACGTTATAACGGCGCTGAGAAGAATAACCTTTTCATTTTTGTTCCGAATTCACTTATTATAACCTTCTACTTAAAATTTAATAATTAATAATGTGCGAGGTACTTCATTATGCAACACTAACATAGTCTACGATCAGAATGTTCTAAACCATAAACATGTCAATATACATGCGTCGTAACGTATTTACATTCATATTCTAGTATCCACACATACGAAACTCAACAAACAAAATCTGTTTTGCTATTCTGACGGAGTTTAAACTAATATTTGTAAACTCTCATACTTCGTAATCTTGGTATGTTTCAAAGAAACATGTGTTAATAATGACAATCATAAAGATCCTACTGTGGTCCACTCCTAAAGCAATATTTTTGGCTACGTGAGGTAAGGGTTAGTATGTTCGTAAAAATTATTATAACTAAAGAAACAGACCAACTCGAAACATTAATATCCGGCATAGTCATATTTATGTTCAGATGGGATTACAGTTGATGTAATGCCAATTTAAGTTTCATAATGGAGTGTTTCCGTTAAAATTATGTTTAAAAATACGAACGTCAAACAGAATTCGTTCGCAGTTCTCTATTAAGAGCTCCGACCGGTCAGAGCTGCCTTGCATTTTACGAGATGTGAATACAGAGGTGTTATAGGCGCGACACTGACAAGGATTTCAAATGCGCAATTGCTTGTCAATCCGAGCTGCTAATTCTGTTTTGCGTCCTTACGTCGTTTATCTATAACACTTTCAGCGGGTATCTCCTCATTTTACATCTCCGTCGCTTTTATTTCACTGCATGTGTCTGCGAAAATGGGCTACATTGAAAATTGTTTGCTGACTTGTGATATTAAATAATTTTCGATATGTTTACTACACTACGTGGCTTCACCCACAGTATTGGAATGGTATTTTGTAGGGCAAAATTAATGTGCCCAAAACAGGCCTTAAAACATATTACTGGGACAAACTTGAAGTCTTACGAATTTATAATAGACCAACGTAAGTTGCAAATGTTTTTATATATTCTGTTTCTTCTGTCATAACACCGAATCAATAGCAAAATAAATAAATATACAATTCCAATGCTAAATAAGAAAAATTAAAAAATTGGTACTCCAAATCGTAGTAACTTACTTAATGACAATTTAAGAAGGCTACAACACCCAACCATTGTGCAGTGAAATGTGCAGTTTACTGAAACTGTGTAATTGTTAGGTCTCTTATTAGTCCTAACAAAGTAAGAAGAGTAGTATTTTTATATTACAGCACATTAAGTCAGAGAAGGATGATTTTAATAGTATATTATACACTTAACTGTGATTGACAACTTCTAAAAAAACAAAATAGCATTTACGGGATTAACTAAGGCGCTAAATAATTACATAAAGAGTATTTAATTTTTCTGATCGCAAAGTTGTATATTTTGAGTAGCAATTTAGACGGGAAATATGCAGGTACGGAAAGTAGCAAAGAATATTTCAACAATGACAATAATGATTTCGACAAGGATTTTATTTTTGAGGTTGTTCACTAATGCTACTCTCAAACATAGCACTTTAATTCCTATTGTATAAGACGAGACATTTCAATAGAAAAATTCAAAATTATAGAATCTATATGCATAATATGCTTGTAGATAATATGTCATTATGTTAAAAGTTAAAATTGTTCAAGTGTTGTGCCACTATTTTTCTCTCAATTTCATTACCGTTTGATGCGTACTCAGGACCCAAGAATAACTCACTTTACCTTTCGGTAACACTATTGATGAAGCTGTTACAATAAAAGTATATTTACATAAAGAACCGAATATTTCGCAAATTCAATCCCCAGCATGTTAGAATACACTGTCCTGTATATAATCTTCGTTTATTGTGTTCCACAAAATGTCTGCTGTTCTGCAAATACTACAATATAAATACAACAAATGAGAGCTGCACGCCATCATTTTCAACTCCGTGAGTTGTGTACCTCTACCTCGAAGGACTTTTATTTTGCGAGCTGCAGCGCACGAAATTCACAACCTGTGATTGCGCCTGTGACTTAGTGTGTCTGCAGTACACGCCGAACATAGCCGAACGGGACTTTGAAATATTTTTGGCTCCACGAGTGCGCTCATTTATTCTGAACAGCACAGTACGTAACCCTCCAACGACAGCAATGTATATTCAAGTCGTGAAACTGTGTTAAATAAAGTAGTTTATGCGGTAAAATCGAGTATGGCTTGAGCATCGAAGAGTATAAATGTGGATAATAGTTCGTTTCTCAGAAATAAAATTCAATTCACTCGGAATAAAATCTTAACTTTAGCGCCGTCTGATAAATCAAGGCGGACTGCATGGTTTAAGCTTCAAGAAGAGACATAATAGTCTGCTATTAACGACAAAAATACAGTACACGTATGTAATGCTGTATTTTGTACAACATGACACGGTTAGCATAAAATAAATAAGTTATTTTGAGTTTACAATTGCAGTCAATAGCATGCAGTTTGTAACGAAATCTCTGCAGCTGTAGTGTTTTGGCTGTTCCACTGGCTGTGGCAACGCCATTAGCCAATGGGCGAGTTCAAGGCACCCGTGATTGGCCGATATTTCTAGGGGTGGGTGAAGTCTTGCGAAACTTGCCCCGAGATGGCAGCACAGCTGTCTCAATGCTGTTTACGAGAAACGTAAAAATTACTGAGAGAAAATATGTACTTGTAATAAAATAATCTATCTGCCATATAATTTTACCGATTCGTGCAACCAGAATGTCGATCTATAGTCAATGCCAAGTTTGGTTAAACGCATTCCAAATATTAGCTCGATAGATTCACTTTTTGTACTCATGTGAACTTCGTTCGTCTGACCTTTCAAACCTAACCTTATGATTATACATCGGATCTGAAATATTAAACTGAATTCGTAGTAAGTTATTATCTCTCTGGAATTTAAATTAAATTTACATAAACTCAAACGTATAAATAAAACATCACAATGTGTGAGAGCTAGGCCTACTAATACATTGCTGTCTTCACTCCTTTAAAATCAACTCAAGTGAAATAAATCTTAGTTGTTGGCTACCAAATCTATAACCAAGCATGCCCAAACAACGTGCGAATTCCCAGAATTAACTTTTACGTAACCGGGTTCGCTCAATTTGATTAGTTTAGCAAGTCGTTGAAAAATTCCAACATACACAATAGTGCCTGGCGTGCGGTGGCTAACCAATACAAGTAAGACTACGTCATAAATGTATTAACCAATACGAACGCGTTTTCGATGTTTGTGGCGGCGTTTGAAAATATGGCATTTTTAAAGCTGAATAATTCGAAAGTTATAATGTTCACGGAACTGTTGCTTTGCCTGGCTGCATTTTAGTGCCGAAATAATGCGAAAGAATGAGGTAAATATTAAAACTTTTTCTAGAAAATTACCGCAATTACCGATGCTAAATGTTCACTTTACCAGCACTGTAGAAGTAATTGTAAGACCATTTTATAAAGAGGAGAGATGTTTGTCAAATGTACTTTATTAATATCAAGGTATATAATGGTGTGCATGTAGTAATTGGCACTTGTTCCCGCACCACTCCACATCCTAGCTTCTAGGCACCAGTCAGACAACTGACATGCTGCCTTCTAGCCTATAGTTCGCCTGGATCAAGGTTATTATGCCCCAAATATCGCACAACACACATTTTCGCCATTTTGCTGCGAGAAAATAATCTATACGGATTAATAAAGAACCTGGAGCGGGTGTACATGCATGTGTGTGAGAACTAAAATATAAAACTTTTACACATATCACTGACCTTTACTGCATGTAGTTAGAAATTAGTGATAGTTAGCTGATTCCTCTTGCGGTTTGAAGCGTCAACTGTAGTTCCGTGTATTTCCTATTTAAATACAACAGTACCGTCAAGCGGGGTGACTTAGTGCCATGTAGGGGTTAATTTGTGCCCTGTAGGGGTGACTTTGTGCCATGTAGGGATGAC
>PNEQ01053829.1:0-12721 GCA_003012365.1 Medauroidea extradentata | reverse complement strand
ACAAATTTTTTGAGTCGCAGATTAAGATTTATACACTAATTAGACATGTAAAAAATTCGAATTACCCAAAACGAAATTCGAATTATCCACGATTTTTTAGTACTGTTTGGATACAAAATGCTAGGGACCAAGAGAAAAATTCGAATTAAAGGAGATTTCGAATTAAAGAAGTTCGAATTATACAAGTTCCACTGTAATATCATTTTCTGGAGGACTTAGTAAAACAGCATCCTATACAGGAAACCATTGGCAGGAATGTATATTCTACATATGCTGGTGTATATCACACAAAAATACATAGCAACAAATTTTATAATTTTGTACGTAAACAGCCGGTCTGTTATTAGATCAAATAATTGTGCAGGTTACATGCCTCGAAATCAACTTAAATGTGATGTGCTGTAAATTTATATTCAAGCGAATTTTAAACTGATCTGCTGTTGATTTCTTGATCCGTTTGTAAACTACACTAGTGAAATTTTACTGATCAGAAAAATTGTATCTCCGTAGTTGCTATTAACTAATTAAACTGTGACATTTCAACAGAATTTTACTATAGTAAAGTCCAAACTATCCATTATCTAAAGCCATTTGCGCAGTTGTTACCAAGCTAATAAATCACTTAAACAAACTATACTATCTGGGGGAAAAATACAAAATTTATTTTCATGTCGGTATGCCATGAAAATTATGCACAGTAGAGAACTCATGTAAATTTCCTGCATATATTCCTGCTTATTTCTTAAATCACCATTCTTCCCTATAGAATAATGTTTTCATTTCTTGTCTATAGCAACTGCAGTGTTCCTTATTTCCTGCATATAACATAATTTTTTGGTTAGGTAGTGCCTAGTCACAACTTGGATGATGTTTTACTTAACACTAACATTTCAGTCATAAGAAAACAGCAGCGTAAAGACAATAATTGTAGAAAACTGATTGTGTTTGCGAGAGTTTTGATTGTGAGTTAAGTCCTCCCTTACAGCATGGTTTTCAGCTCTTATTATTCTCTAATTAGAAACAAACGTACATGTTTACACAGTTACAATCTTCATATAATTTTTTACCAAAACTTGGCCACCTTCACTTTGTTTTCTTGAGGCCTGATGCAGGTCGCCGTCTGTGCAGGTTGGGAGGTTGGACACAGTCGACACTGAAGCACGCCATTGTCGCACTAGACATCCTCTTGTATAGCATAGCCCCAGCTTGGTGGTAGGTTGATTCTGGCTCTTCTTACTCCTGATCTCAGCCACCCCTTGTTATGTCCAGGTGGTAGTGTTTCAGATACAGTGGAACCTCGTTAAGACAAGAGTCGACATTGATTGCAGGAGTTGTCGTTTTATCAAATTCTTGTCTCAACTAATACTGCCACTAATTAGCATCATCACACACCTAACTAATTTTGGTAACTAAACAACATATCATGATATTAAATATCTAGCTTTGTTTTGGAAGAAATTAAACTTAACTTATGTTACAAATATTATCTTAGGCACTTACGGTCAGCTAGGAACCAAAATGTGTAAAAATGAACATACCAATTTATTTTGGAAAAGAAACTGTCTGCAATATAAGTAATTTGTTTAATAATATTTTTATGTTGTTTTACATACTTGTCAAACTGACATTTTACAATTTTAACAGAAAACAACACAAAATTTAAAGAGTTGGGTACCACTGCAACATTCTTTGGAAGCTAATATTCGTAGATGGAACACAAATAATGACCACGGTGCAATTTTGATTATGCATCTCACATCCATTTTTAATCACACGTGAAACTACTGTATGTACACACATTAACGCAGTGGTGCTATATACTCTTTATTCATTAATTCATTCTTTAAACACCAGCTCTTGTAAATTATTTCATACACAGATACTTTATGTATGAACAAATGAAACAAATTCCCATTTGCAGGCCACAATATAACGTAGTCTCGTAAGCATAACATGGCGGTGCTGGCTGCTCCACTGGCCTTGCCGTAGCACTTGACCAAAGTAAAGCGATATGATTGACTGAAGAAAATGGTTGTGCTGCACCAAAGAAAGGTCTCGTAACTACGCAGTCATTGATGAAGTCAATTTATGGCACATTTATTGATTACCACTAGTTGTTGTTTAGACGTGTTTCCGAGGAATTTTTCAAGAGTGCACCACCAGTTTATGTATGCGATGCCATGTACAATCTAAAGTGTCTAGCATCTTTCCATGTTCACTTCGAAGGTAATTGCCAAGAGCGTGCCATGAGCTGTTTACAGGACGATTCCACGTACATATTGCTGTTTTTCTGTCTTTATAGCGTACACAACCACAGAAATGCACTTGTATTAAACAAAAACTTATTTCATAGAGAAAGTCACAGTTCATAAAAGTAATTTAGTTACTGCCGTATTCTGGTCTTATCTCATACTTGTCTCAACGAGGTCCCACTGCACTCTTTTCCAACAACTGGAACTTCATTTTTTCATATTTGTAATCTGGCTTTTTCATCAGTGACTGCAAGTTACTTTTATGTTCTTAGGAAACTCGTACTGGACATCAGTCTTTGCATGTGTTGCCCATGCCAATATTCCAAACATAGCTATCCTAGGCACAGATGACTCGGATGCAAAACTAGTTGAGGAGCATTTGGTTTAAAAAATAAAATTGAACGCAGAAGCAAGGATGAAAACTTAAGATGCATAACACTGTCCGCCAGTGAATAGGCATCTTCCGTTGTCTCTGCTAGGTTATGAATGAACCACTACCGCAATTCTATCATGGCTGCCTATATCAGGCTCGTATGCATGTAAATTGCTAGCGTATGCCATGTCTTGCCGCCTGAAGAAGTCGTTTTGATACTGGCGAAAAGTCTCAACCGTGCTTCCGTGGAAAAATGTCTCTCATCACTTCACGTATGTGTGCCTATTTACGAGTATCATCTGTAAGTACTTGTACCTCTGTCTGTTATAGTACTTTCAGGTAGGTATTAAAATAAATTGCACAACTTGTCGTCTGCCATCATCACTAGCGTCAAAATTTTGATTCATACGTGTGATATTTTCCTTCTTATAGCACTGTCTTTCTTCACAGTTTCCTTGAAAAAATGTTATGATCTTGCTCTAATGTAATTATTTTGTAAAATACAAACTTTAAAATTACCTTTTAGACAAAGATGCAAGTAACAATTGCAGTGTTTCTGATATAGCAGTACAGTATTCTCAAAAAATGTTATATAGAATACTAATGTTTGAGTTGTCTTTAAAATTGGTCTGTTGGAAAATAATATATTTCAACATTGATTTTGCACTTACGCCATGGTCACCATACTGGTAGACAGAACCCTTGTAAATGTTATAATATTATCAGAAACCACCATGGGGGCTGCTCACATTTAGTGAAGTACGCTATGGTTTAGGCGAGTAGTGCCATATTATAACATTTCTATAAAATTGAAACACGAAGGGAAATTTATTTCAATGTATTGTATATC
Organism: Medauroidea extradentata; assembly: GCA_003012365.1. NCBI lineage: Eukaryota > Metazoa > Arthropoda > Insecta > Phasmatodea > Phasmatidae > Medauroidea > Medauroidea extradentata. The sequence goes on along the minus strand of PNEQ01053829.1, from coordinate 9,246 downwards.
ATACATATATGTAGTAGTAATAATATTAGTTTTTTATATTCAAACAGATTGCGTACGTCATACCGTACCTCATGAAACAAAGTACACACAACTTGGTTTTATTTTTTTTCTGTACCATTCTAATAATAAAACTCATCCCCTACAAAAATTTGGTGTCTTAAAAATTTTTTTTAGACATAAGCAGATGCCTGTTAATTCCAATACGTTACCAGTGTAGAATTTGTGAATCCACTATGTACTTAAGTTTTATTGAAAGGTTGCTTCAAATTTGGGATAAATGAAGTTAATAATAATACGTTTCATTTCAAATTGCATGCCTTACAGTTGAAATCAAGGTTTCTTTGTTTTATTTTGCCATTTTGTGTAAAATTTCCAATGCTTTGAGTCAAAATGTTTTTTAATTAAGGTACCGCGGTAATACGGTGCATTGTTTTGCCAGTAGACTTGGTGCAGTGTTGGCCTTGACACTTTGTGTAAGTGATACGTAGATAACTCATTGAAGAGACTAAGTTCTCATTAAATCACATACCATTTATGATAAATAGGTAAACTAAGTGGACTACATCTAATTAACATTGAGGTCATAGTGACAGCAACATACAACTTGACAGGAACTGGAAGAGGGGTTGACCATTGTCTTTAAGGGATCGTCTCATTATCTGCCTGGAGCAATTTCAGGAAACCTTGCAAAACCAAAATCAAGATGACCAGAGCCAGGAATCTAACAAGGGCCTTCTAGAATGCAAGACCGTGTCGTCATGCCACCTCGCTGGGTTTGTGTTAGTTAGGATTGTGCAATTGTTCTGTCTACTGAAATGGTGAAAATATTCGGATCAACAAGTATCACAACCGCTAATAGTTAATTGTGGTTACCAACAACATAATTTGAGACCATTTATTATTTGCCTTTCATTACATACAGTACATAATTAGCAGAAAATAAGTTGTTATAGTCCTTGTATGTACTATAGTTTTAAATATGTAAACTCACAATAAATGTGCCCTTTCGTTTAAAACTTTATAAAAACTTTGTGTCTATAATTTTTGTTAAACTTATGTTAAGGGGCCCGCCTCGTGGCACATGTGTTTGTGTGAGTGAGGTATGGTGCTAAGGGCGACGTCGTATGGGCCATACAACGGTGCGTCACCTCTACACTTAAGGCGTGCAGTCTTCGCGAAAAAACAAATTTCCTATGGGACTTAAAGCGGTGACCCTATTGTTTTATTTACGAAATCACTTTAGTAAAGTCCAATGCACTACCCTTAAGTTATTTCACATGTATTCTGTTCATATATCTTCCGCTATAGTAGCCTGAAAACTCCGTTTTAACCCATTTTGACGTGCCCTAAGAGGGGATTTCTAATACGTGTGTTCTCTTGAAAGTACTTAAGGGCAGTCATCTGAAGTGTGTGTGCTTTTCGTAGACAAATGGCGTGAACACACGTGTATTACTTTCGGTGTAAAACTTTTTTTTCAAACACGCTGCAGTGTGATTTTATGGCAACGAGGCGGCCCCTTAAGGTTAAAACTGTATAAATTAATTTTTTGGTGTTTGTTTCAGCCTCACAAAATTTTAGTGACTTTTTTTTTACGTTTTCCTTTTACTAGGAAAAATTCCTTTTTGAGCAACCTTAGAAATAAATGTTCATAACATGACTTGAAAAAAAAATTGCTTAACCACAATGTCGGCAGACATGTGTATTTTGATACTAATGGATGTTATGTTTGCTGTTATCAATCCTTCTATTGAGGGTGTTGCGAGATATATAATAGTTTTCTGACAGTTGTGACCAAAGTCGTGCAATGCACCTGTCTCTTCATACCTAGACTTGAGTGAGTTAAACATTACTCAGGGACACAGCTAGTATTAATTTTTTTAAATGTTATTTAAGGGGGTGGGCAGGCAATAGATTTTACAGACAGAAAGTAGGAAATTCCATGGCTTAGGTTCAAAACAAACAAACTCAATATGTATAGTTGTTTCAGATACTTTATTTTAGCTACAAATATCAGGTAAAATGTGTTAAAATCTTTGTTACGTTTTGTTTTGCAAAGTCAAAATATTTTCTTGGACCTTTTTCTTTGAAAAATTTTCATAGAGTTCTTAAAAATCAGTCTGTCTGGCAGGTTATGTTTGTATGTAAATTAGTCAGGCTACTGTATATGTGTAGTTACTGTAATAACAGGATGACCAACATTACCAAAAACTAATACTGCGCCACCATGGAAAGATGGTTGATTTGGTAACAATTTTAAAGGCTTGCCTCAATGTGTTTTTTTTTTGTACTTGAATCAGTATATTTAAATAAATATGGAGCTGAAACTTAAAAAAAAAAAGTAAATAAATAACGTAATGTTTTACCACAAAAAATGCATAACCAGCTAAATTAGTAAAGTATTTTGCAATTTAAAATTAATTTTGTTGTTTTGCAGTGTATTATTATTTTGATTTTATTTCAGTTTTATCTCTATTTGCCATATATTCATGCCCAATCATTTCTGTTTCACGTTTGTAGTTTTGTTGAACTCAATGCCTCGTTAATGATAAATAATGAAGTAATGATTGGCAGTGCAACTATAATCTTGTAATCTGTAATTGGTATTGGCCCAGCTGTGTATGTTTCATTATTATTACTATATTATGGTGTCTAAAAAGATCAGACTTTAAGTATTGTTACTAATTGTATTACCTATTTAAAATTTTATTGGGGAAGAGGAGAACAAATGTCACCTGTCGTTAGTGGGATGTTTGACATGTTTGACAAAATGTCAGCATGGCCATAGAAATGTGTTAATCAGTTTGGTGTGCTAAAGTAATATGTATAATTTTGTTTGTACTGATTTGATTCTAATTAATATAAATGTAATGATGTTTGGGGTTTTGAAATGTGTTGTAAGTGCATGTATACTGATTACACTTGACAGAAAGCTAGTCAGCGTGCTTTGAACTAACTTTAAGTGCAAGAAGAATTTTAGAAGAAAATTAAAAAGGATTCAAAGAAAGGTTACACAAGTAATTGTCATGATTTAAATATTCTGAATGGTGCATTGAAGTGATCCTGTATGAAGTAAATAAAGTCAATCCTTGTTCTCTTCATGGAGAAATGTCTTGCGGTAGAGTTATGTGGTGTACTGTATGTCACATTTATATTTTAAAACTATTCAAGCTTTCTTAGCTCATGCACTTGGTTGAAACCTAAGATAAAAAGTATTATGTTTGAATTAGTTCCAGACTGTACCACAAGCAAGAATATGATGTGTGTCTGTATGTATGTATATTTGTAAATATTGTATGTATGTGTATGTAGTTGTAAAATATATAATTTGAGAACTGCCTTGTTTTGTTATATTTACTTGTTTTTAAATTGACCTGTCTCATTAAATGTGTATGTATTAAATGTTATTTCACCTTGTTATTTACTTTAATTATAGCTGCACCAGGGTAGTAATTGTACATAGACAGATGGAGTTTAACTCTCTTACATAAAGGCGACAATCTGTAAAATGAACACATTTGAATATCATCTCATCGTCCATCGAGAATAATAATTGCTAAATACAGTATTATTTTTTAAATTCTTATTTCAGATGCTGACTTTTGAGTATGGAAAAATCTATTCACTGTTGTTTATTACTTATACTTCTAAGCTGATGTTGGCAAATGGCAGGATAAATATTGGTTCAGGGGATGGCTTACGTTAAAATTTTTTACCCGGGCAGGTCAATACAGATAGCTCTTTGCCCTCCCCTAGTCTTCAGCTTTCATTAATATATTTTCAAGCTCTTGATTTATTTTAAGCCGGGGCGTCTTTAATGATTAATGATGGACTCTCTGTCAATTTCTGCAAGACATTGTTTGTTTACAGTACTAAAATTTCTCTATACGATTTTAGAATTTTTGTCAAACATATATTTAAATCAAAATTGTTGACCTAGCTCAGTTTGGTGCTCCTATGAGCCAGCACCCTGGACGGCTGTCCAGATTGTTCTTGTAAAAGGTACACACGGCCGCATGAAGCGCCGACAAAAAGAAGGGGAGGGTGCCGAAGGCGCTCAACCCCGGCCTTAAGGAGGGCGCCTGACTTGCACTCGAACTGGGTGCAGCATTTTCGGAGTTGCATTTTTTCTCAGAGATCAGTAAATGTGCATCCACAATGCTTATCTACAAAAAAATGCACTTCAGACCATTTGTGTATAAGACTTTAAAGACGTCGTGCACGGTGGAAGCATTGTTTTAAAGTCCTCAGACTTAAGCCAAAATATGGTTTTTTCAGACAGTTCTTTCTCAAGATGTGTACCGGATTCATTCAAAACTGAGATCTTACAATTACGTTGGAATTTGCTACTGTGACAGATTTGCACGTTTCCATTTTAAGGACTACACTAAAACCAACTGACATACCAAACTGAAAAAATTCACAGTGGATAAAGACGTCGCAGGCTACAACGTTGCGACCATAAAAACAAACACAATTTTTTTCATTTAAATAAAAATGCCAAAACTTAAAATAAAAATTTAAAGAATTCAATAATTTTTTTTAAATACAAAAATATTTTATTTTGTGCTTAAACATAGCTAGCTGAATTTGTAGCCTACAACATCGTTATTCACTGTGAATTTTTTTCAGTTTGGTAAGTGAGTTGGTTTTCGTGTCGTCCTTAAAACGGAAACATACAAATTTTTGCTTTAACGCGCCATTACGCCAAAACTATGTGAGATAAAAAAGTTTTATAAGCGAAAAATTTTGTCACATTTAGTGGGGGAAAAAACTGGTACAAATATAAAAATAAAAACATGGTGATGAAAATAGTAATAGACTGCGCCCGCAAGATATATTGAGTAAATATATGATATACTATGTAGGTATAAATCCTATCAAGACCAGAAGCGCAATGTATTTTGGAGAAACATTGTTTTACGAATTAAAAAAAAGGTACAAATTACAAGTTGCTGTGTTGTTTAATAACTTGGAATGAGATAATATTCAAAATAAACATGGTAAGATCTTGCAAAATGTCAGAACTGATTTACAAAGCTCAATGGATCTCGTTAAATATGTACATACAAAATTCCTAGAACAAATGAAATCTGGTGATGGCCTCAATAACGTCATCACAGATGTAAGAACTGCACAAAGAAATCTGTATTGTTGCTGACTTTGAAAAATAAAGTCTGTCGGGGGGGGGGGGGGGGGGATGGTGTGGCGAGAAATTATTGTATGCGACTGAAGATGAATTTGTTCAGGCTGGAAAGACATCATTCTTTGTTAATTTCTTCTACTTCTTTGACACAGCTCAGGGTGGCGAGCAACCGGGAAAACCGGGAAAAGTCAGGGAATTTAAGACGTCTGCAGAAGTTGGTGAAAAATCAGGGAATTTTCTAAAAAAACCGGGAATTTCAAAATTTGGTAAACGAATGTTTCCGCGAACACAACGTACCATTTTATTGGTACATATACTAATTTTCTAGTTCCATAATATCTTTTCGTACCGATATTATAGTTGTGTGGAATGGTGGATTTCACGCATGGTACCAGTTTTTTGTCTCGAATACTATTTTGTTTGGCATTTTGTGCCAGGATTTTCAGTGGTTCCCGACCCAGTGTTGCCAGACCAATGGTTTCCCCAAGTTTCCGCAGTGGTAAAAAATTACTCTCTCATGGTGTTTCTTACGTACTGTAAAATGTCGTAAATTTTAATGAATTTTTAGTTAATAATGTGGGTTTTAAACAGTTGTGGTGTTTTTCCCAAGTGTTGGTAATAGAAATTGACGGCGTGGACTTGGCAACATAGTTTGCTTTTGTTCTTACCATGCAACATGCTGATACTAGCGCCTAGATCCAGGACCTCTAAGCACAGTGGCGCATGCGCAGTAACACCTTCCCCTCCACTCGTCCCTTTGCTTTCTAACCCACCATGCTCTCTCACTCTCCAGCCTTCTCCTCCGTACACCATCCATACTCCCCTTACACACATTCAAAATGTATGGAGGCTAGCCTATGTGGTATAAATTAATTTACACGAGCGATTCTTTTGCAGCGTGTCACTCGGAGACGAAGTTAAACTGAAATGATGCTTTGTCGTCTCCTCACATTCTTTTTTTTTTTTTTTTACATTAGCCTCTAACAACACAGTAAATGACTGTATGTAATTTTTCTCAAAGATGATTCTCACGAGCTTGTATATCTTGCTCATCAACGAGCATCAACATTGTTATTGAAATACACTCAACAAAGTGTACTATAGTTTTACCGTAGCACTGTTATGTTCCGGTTACTGTTTGGGAAATGCGAAAGGTACTGGGTTCGATTCCCAACCCCGTCTGGGTGTAAATTTGTATTTGTGTAAAATGGTCACTGAAATGTGCCTAGTAACATTTGTCACAGAATCAGCTCGGAATACATGAAATTTACCTTGCCGTATTAAAAGAAATGAGGACGGGAGGTGGTGGGCCCAGTGGTGAGGAGGGGCGGTACCAATGAGCGTAGTATTTTATAAAAATTTTAATGTACTTTTTTTTTTAGCTGTAAAAAGTTGGTTAAATAATTGAGCTGCTGATAATTTTCTTAGGATTCAAATCTAAGTCAGATACATTTTTTTTTTTTGTGTTTTATTATTGAACATTATTGTACATTAAATATTAAAATGGCAATAATTTAAAAATAAAAAAATCTTACCTACCTGAAAACAACTCCTTAAAGAGCAATAATTATATGTGAAAAACTTTTTTTTTTTTTTTTTTCCAATATTGAATAGACTCTGCTCATTAAATGTTTAAAAATGCTTATTTTGGACGTCTCTTTCCATACACTTGTAACAATACAATAATAAACAAGTTATTTACATGAGTATTTAACTTTTAAAATTGTTGGTATTATAAGGTTGAATAGTTTTGTCACATTAACTTTTAATATAAAGCTTATTGTTTAAAGAAAAGTCTTTCCTAATATTTAAAACAACATACTAATATGAACATTTTTACATTATTAGAGTCCCGGAAATTTCGCGGATTCAACTGAGGAGAGGTTGGATTTCTAAGTCGTGTATATGTTGGAAACTTTTTGGATAGGGTCATTGTTTATTAGATGTGACCTTAGGACTCAGAGTCAATGGCGGACTTGCATAAAAACACTCATGGACTCCCGCGCTACATCGTCAAATGTTCAAATTTTCACTCACTAGAGCGGAAGTCAATATACAATTATCTGAGGACATAGTGTACATAGGACTGTGCAGTCCAGCCTGTAGGTTGTTGAACCTGCTAAATATCCGGGACTATAATTATTATTAACTATAGTATTTCTTTGTTTTAACATTGAATAATAATTTAAAATGAATATTACATTAATAAAAACTTCAAGAACTCATTTTTCAAACTTTTAAAAAGCATGATAATTTGAAATCTTACATGAATGACCACTGACATTTGTCTGGTAACATTAGTCGCAAAATCAACTCGGGACACATTACATTTACTGTACCACATAAAAATAAGGATGGGATGTGTTGGGCAAAGTGGTATTTGTTTACGCACTGCATTTCTGTTTTGGAGCTAACCTGTATGGTCTACAGTGTATTGGCTTATCATAATTTAATTCTACCTGCATTTCAAAATTATTTGTTTCTGTGATTTCTGTTAATTTAAATGCAAACCTAAACCTGTCGTTATATATTTCTAGCAATTTTTTCATTTCTTATTTTTGCTGTGGGGTGAGACTAGGATTAATGTGTTGGAGTCGTGTGTCATTTGTGTCTGGTTCTAACACTGAATATTTTTCTATTACACTTATTAAAAATTTTTCCTTCTCTGACTTTTCCACTAAAGGTACTGTTATTAAATTGTCATGCTTATGTTTAATTGTGGCTACTCCCGCATGAAGGTCTGGTATTAACCTGTTTTTCAAAATGAAGTCACATCCTATTATAATATCTGACTGTAAATTTTCTATCACTATAAAATCGTTAGTGTAAGAGTGCCCTTCAATTTGAAATGTTAGTGTTGTGTAATATGTTGGTGAGGGTAATTCAGCTGTTGCTCCTATTATTTTTAATTCTTGGTTCAATGGTTTTAATTTTTCTGGGGAACGATGGAGTGTGCTACACATGACTTGCTACACCCTGTGTCTAATGGTGCCAATAACTTATCTTTTCCTTTGGTAATAACTATTTTTGGTTGTTGCCATAATTTCAGATGTAATAGACATAATTTTGATTTCGTTTTGTTGTGGTTGCAATGTTTTGTATTTTTGGTTTTTGTGTGTTTCTCCTTGGTGTCAGTTTTGTTTTCATTACCTGCTGTAATCTTACTAAAGACAAAATTCTGTTTATGGGATTTCTCACTTGATTCATGTTTCCTATATGTCCTTGCTACTAAATGTTCTGTTTTAAATTTTTGATATCTTTCCTTAATATCTGTCATCCACTCAATATTTTTATTTGGAAACCGGGGACAATTCTCTGAAAAGTGACCTTCATACATACATACATACATACATACATACATACATACATACGTACGTACGTACGTACAGTGTGTTTCGATTCAACACAGAACTGGCAAGTGGGCTGCCTACCCACCCGCAACCGGCTTGAATTCTGCTCGCAGCGCGCTAGCGACGGAGCTACGTTCGATTTCACTGGTTGCCGCCTTCTTACGCAGCATTCTAAACGGTTTAACTCTTACAACATATATTTACACAGACTTTGGAATATGTTTCAACGATTTCTGCTTCAGATCTCGTTATTTTACGCTGCTGTTAGTATTTTTTACGAAATATTTCTATCAATTAACGTTTATTTACGACATAGTATATTACTACACAGCGATGCGACTAGAAACATTAATTCATCACAGACGTTTACAATGGACATTTACAATGAACATTTACAAAATATGTTCGAAGTGGCATCCATCCTCTTCCAAGCAGAGGGCTACTCGTCGCATTAAGTTCTTGCGTGCGTTGGACAACATCTCAGGCGTGAATTCCACAAAGGCTTCGGTGATGGCTAGCTCCATTTGTTCGGGTGTTTGAGGTGATCTAAAAAGTATTCGCGACTTGACGTAGCCCCAAATGAAGAAATCCAGGACGGTCAGATCAGGTGAACGTGGCGGAAATTCTACAAAGCCGCCAATCCCTATCCACCGGCCAGGAAACAAACGGTTTAAAACTTCTCTCGCCAGTCTGGAGGAGTGCGCTGGATGACCATCTTGTTGAAAAAGCATGTTGATCAGCTCAGCCAATGTA
>PNEQ01053827.1:0-12719 GCA_003012365.1 Medauroidea extradentata | reverse complement strand
GCCATTTTGGCAGCTTTACAATATGCTTTAATGATTACTGTTGAACCAGAAATTCGTATATACGTGTATAGTAATTTTTGAACAATATTCCTAAGCATACATCACTCATGTGCGTTGAGCAGTTTTCGAATAATCTGGTAACGGCCGAATCTCGGCGCACCTCTCGGAGGCATGGGAAAACGGCTACCACAATGACGTGTACACGTATGCAGGACCTCGAAGCTTTTCTTCTTTTTCTTTAAGTCTACTTTCCATTGTCCGTTTGTGTACTTCTCAATTTCTCCTCCACATTAAAAAATCGAACATACGGAGCTAATGTAATCAAATTTGATAAAAAATATATTAGGCTACAGTAGACAAAGTTATTTGGCTTATATGTACTTAGTTCATATTTTCACAATGACGGTCATTTAAAACGTTTTTTCTTCATGAGATAAACAAAACTAATTTTTTGAAGAGAGACGTTGTTTACATTAGCCTATCAAAACGCTGGTAATGTGAGTATCTTAAGTTTTCTTGATCACATGTGTTATCTACAATAACCACGCATCTGGAAATCACCAAACTCGGTACATATGTTTGATATTAACGTATTTTAAATATATCATTTTCAGTTTTTAACACAGGATGATTAAGAAAATTTTTTATTAGTACCGCGTGGAGAAATTTATGATAAGGTAAGTTGAAAATGTAATTTCAATGATTACGTAAAATGGGTAATAGTTTAAAATTGACTTAATAATTTTTATTCTTTTGATAAAATATTTCATAAGCTATAGCCTCATTAAAATAAAGAAATTATCCCGCATAACTTACAAGGAAATTGTGTATTAAATATAATTTGGCGATTCAACGTTAATAATACTGAACATACTCTATTTCCCAAGATTTCATGTCATGAATTAATTAATTTTCTCCTATAACATCTGCGCCGACTCTAAAAAAACATAAAATTAAAAACTTAATTTTTCAAACATTTGTTTCATTAGTTCAAATTGTTGTAGGTTCACTATGTTAGAAGATAGAATCACACGAAGAAACAAAGAAATATTTTATAACGTTTACATCTACATGATCAATGTGAAATTTTTTGGTTTTTTTGCACCAAAAAAGGAAAGTAGTCTTATTAGTTAAGCTTATACTTTCTCGATATATGCACATACCATTCGCCGATTAGTGTACAAGTATGTTTACTTTAAAAATAAAACTGTAAAATTTAAATGTGATCACTTACCTTGAAATTTTCCTTACAAAATACAAAAAAAAAAAAAAACTATTAAGTTAAGAGCAGCATTGGCACGTCTATTAAATGTCTTATCGTCTCTATGCACAAGTCACAGAACCAGCGAGCAGATTTTCTATCGTACAAACGATTTTTTGAATTAGACTTTTACGAATCTGTAATTTATTTTCATATATTTAACTAAATTTTGAATTACAATGTCACGAGAATGGAGATAATTTTACAAATTATTTATAGCACGCTAGCTGTTTTGGAAACATCCCGTTACAGATTTAATTTTTTTTTCGTAGGTGAATATATCGTGAACACATTTAATTATTTCTGAGACTTTTATTTAACGTGACGTAACGCAGATTAAATACGAGTTGTTGAGGAAAAAATATATAAACGACATTCGTTTTATTTTACTTGTAATAATTTTATTTCGGAAATTAATTTTAAAAATATTGGAATGTTTGTAAATAAAAACTTGGTCAGAACTTCTGAATGTTAGTTAAACGTATCGTATCTTACAAAAATTTGTTTAAATCAACAGTATATAACAGTTTGTAACAATTGTAATTGCATATTTTCTAAGTAGGCCGGTTTACAAAAGGTGCCTATTAATCGTACGTCCATTATTCATTCTAATTGTAAGCATTTAAAGAACAAAAAAAGTCAAGTCATTATATTGCGTACACTAGACATGGTATCCCTACATGTTGGCTACAATTTACAGAGGTAAAAAATTTCTATCAATTAATGATTCATTATACATTTATCTTATTCCTATATTTTTGAGTCAGTTTAATGCTTAGAAACTATAGTTATGGAAATAAACCTTAATTTCATCTTTACCTTATTGTCATACATAATATAAAAAAAGTAAAAAAAACAAACATTTGGAGTGACTGGGATTCGAACCCAAATAAAACTATTATCGTGTCGACACCTTAGCGCCTGAGCTACTTTTTTTTTTTTTTTAATAAAATGTTTGGTATAATGGCAAGGCTAACGCCTCGCCACTGCACCAAACATTCCCCCCCTTTAAGTTAATCAATGCATTTCCCCAGTAGCTTTGTATCGTGTAGTTGTCGGTTTGTAATGGTAAGATGTCTTCTGGCACACAGACGAACACAAACACCCAGTCCTGAACCCGAGGAGGTGGTTGTAAATGTCACCTCCCCGGCTGGGAATCGAACCCGGGACCCTTGCCTCAGCAGCCAGGAGCGCTAACCACTGAGACAAGTGGCCGGACTCGCTACTCAACCACTTTCGTAAAAATGACCAAAAAAATATATGGTTAATGCAAAGCTTTTAAAACTACAATTTTTTTTTTATTTTGGATTATTTGGGCTTTTAAAATGTTAGTGAGTTATTATTTAGTATTCCTGCTGCCACAAAGTTTCATTTTCTGTATGATTAGAATGTTTTTGTTTTCTCTTTTTATTATTAAAAACGATATTCGTCCAGCAAGCGGTAAAATATGTTGTAACGTACGTAGCCGTCTGTAGGGCTAAGCGTACTGCGCATGTGTAGTTATATTAGGACAAGGAAAAGTCACAGATCTGTCCTGAATAGGCAATGACCTTACCTTAAACCCTTATACAAACGTTTAGGAATACCGATAAGGCCTAGGTATGACATATGCTGCACCTAAACCCTTATACACACGTTTGGGAATACCGGCCCTAGTCCTAAACCCTTCGCTCTGCAACCAGGAGCTCTGCGGTCGGACAAAGTATTTGATACGAGTTTTATATTTCCTGATACGAAATGTGTCGCGCAACATCATGTTCTTTGAAGAGTTTCCTATAAATCACAGCAACACCATAAGTACAAATTTTCTCATTCCGATAACTTTACGTTAATAACGTCACCAAAATGATAATTTTATACCAATATTGTAGGTCACGGTCGCAGAATAACAGGTCTGGACACTCGCCTGGATATTTGACCCCCTTGTTTGCTGTAGTTCACCAAGTTACCGAGAATATTGTGTTTTATTGGCGCTGATGTTCGGGCGGTCGGACTAAACTCCGCCCACTTCCTTTCCTCTAAGATAAATAATTTATCAAAACGTATTTTTTTTATCAATTTATGAAATACTTTCTTCGTTCACAAATTTAAGAAAAGACTCCAGCGATCTTTATTTACTTTATAAATTTAACAATGGAAAAAAGGGGGACGGAGTTTAAGTCTGACCGCCCGGAAAACAGCGCCAAAAAGTATGACATTCTCGGTAACTTGACGAACTGCAGCCAAACAACAAGGGGATCAAGCAAAATACATTGTTAGACAGGCGAGTGTCCAGACCTGTTCTTCTACGACCATGTTGTACGTACATGACTACTGCACTCGCCTACACTAGGCAGTTAAATCACAAATAGGCATAGACCAACCGAGTTTAACGTTGCCATTAATCACAGTGGCAGTTTTCTCAAAGCCCTAATATTCCATGAACAACAAATTCAATAAGGAATCTCCAAGGTGATGTAAAAAAAATATAAATAAATAAAATAAAATGGTTATTTTCCTTAGGCTGATTCCACTGTGTAGGTTGAAACTTCCTTTTAAGCAAAATTTACATTTTTAATTAATAATTCAACTTTGTGCACAGGAGCAAATATTTGTGCCATTACTAAACTAATAAACACTATTTCGGTGTTCTAGTGTGTGAAATTGGATTAGGCATTATGCAATTACGTCCAAAAATTTATAATACATTTACTTATTTTAATTTGCGAATGTAATTTTTCAAAATTGTTTTTATTATTATCTTAAAAAATATACTTTTGTTACACAATAAAACATTCTGAGCAGGATACTATTTGTTAAGGTTAGTTCATTAAGTTTTCAAATAGATTGTTAATTTTATTGCTACAGTAGTTTTTCCTGCTAAATATTTTAACAATAGGACCTATACCCAACAAAGAGAAAATAACTAGGCAATGTGACAAGACACGTTCTTTAATGCTGGTCACAGCTAGCGGAAATAAGAGCGAAATATTTGCAAGAAAGTTTAATTTCATTCAAATCCAAAAGAAAAACTTAGCTGAGAACAGTGGTAAATACATATGTCTACATCAAAATAAACAGTAAGTTACAGATGTGTAACGTATGTGTGGTAGCTTTCCAAGCTATTCCAGACCATCTGACTTAGTAATGAATCCTGTGCTAGCTGAAATCTACACAAATAGTTATTTTCACACATTCAGCTACACCTGTTGCAAGTGACACAAATGGGAACACAGCTACATCAGTACAGAGTAGAAGCCTGGTGGGTAACCCTGTATTCAAGCTTCAACATGCTACAGGTATTTAGTGGATTATGGACAATAAGCCAGTTTGCCAAACTTAACTTTGGTTAACTGTGATAAAAACACCTACTTCTTACAACAGAGATACTGTTTATTAACAGAAGGGTCTTTATGTAGAAATTAAGTCAGAAAACATATTTTAATGAGACTGGCTTTGCAGGCAGTACAGTGGCATGTAGAAAAATGTGATGCTAAAATATGTCATGGTGCTAAAGTAATAAAAGTTTATCATTTTGTTAATGTTTTAGGTTGGATATTTATTACACAACTTTTCTCTTTTAGGTCCATGATGGACAAGCAGTCACATCGCTTGCCTTCCACAAAGCAATACAGGTTTGATGCCCCACAGACTCATCCCAGATTTTCACACGTGAGTGGGAATTGTGCCACATAATGTCGCTGATCAGTGGGTTTTCTTGAGGATTTCCAGTTTTCCCCACCCTTGTATTCGAGCACTGCTCCACAATTCACTTTCCACTTTGTTAATTTGTAAAATAAAGATCAACATTTTTACATATGCTTCATTTATTCCTAATACAGCAGTGGATACCAATTTTCCTTCATATGATGACAATTCTCATGATCCAGTTAGGACCTAATGCAAATTCTCATTCATTAAATGCAATTCTTATTCAGGTAATGCAAGTACATTCTCAAAAAAATTCAAAAAGTTATATACAACAACCATATTTCAAATCACTTAAAGATACATAACATCTTAAACCCCTCATTTTAGGCTTCGAAAAAAAAAATTATATATATATATATCAACCAAAAATATGCCACCTTTAGAAAACAACTGAAATCTTGGAAGCTCTTAACAAACATGAACAAGTAACCAGCATTTTAAATGACCTGGCAAAGGCTTTTGATTGTGTCAAGTTAATATTAGAAAAACTTTAATATTGAATATGGAATAATAAATAATTAAAAATACTTACTTGAATCATATCTAACTTCTAGAATACAAAGTGTACTGATAAACGACAAAACTTCAGGAAATAATACCTCCAAAATTGGTGCTGCAAAATATGGCGCACTGCAAAGTTCTATTCTTGGCCCTTTCTTTTCCAAATGTACATTGATGACCTACCAACTTCTATTGCGACTCAAGCAGTCACTGGCCTTTTTGCAATGATACTGGCATCTTTATTTTTTTTTAAAAATCACTACTACAACTAAAAAAAAATAGCCTCTCAAGTTATTTATAAAAACTCTTAAGTGGTGTCAACTCTAAGAAACTTACTATAAATGTAGACAACACTTTTCCAATTTAAATATAACAAGTCTACTAAAAATTCACAATCACAAATTTTCAGGACAATCTATAATGGGATTAGTAATCTGTATGAGGCAAAGAGAAACTATTTTATACTTTTTGATCAGTTTTAAAAATGTGGCATATTATTTATTTATAAAAATTAATTACATATTTCAAATTTTTTGCACATTTTGCATTGTCACCCAGTTGTAAGCTATATTTAATTTCAAGTCTCTAGCATACCAGGAAGTTAGTTTAAAATCAATTGCAAAATTTGTGCAAAACACACAGACAGAAAATAATGAGAGTTAATGAAAATGTAGTAAAATAAAAATATATTTTAAAATAAATCTAATATTTTGCTTTACGTATGATATCAAATAATTATTTTTGGGTAATATTTGGAATTTTATAGTATTTTTTTTAAACAGTTTCCTATACACCTTGAATTTACTCCCTATAGCTTATTATTTAAATTTCTTTTGGCTTATTTATCAAGCAAATTTTTCATCCTCTGCACTGCTTTGAGATGTATGAAATTAACCAAAAAACTTCCCTATAAGTTTTGAGACAAAATTTAATGACGGTCTAATAGAAACAACATGAATAGTTTTCCTGTGACGGTGGAATCACACATATGCGACAGAGGGGACAAACAAAATACATCCGCCAATCAGTACCTAGGTTTCTGTGATGTCAGCTCAACAGAAATGGTTGACGCGATGCAAATTCCAAATAGAAATAATATCAATTTTAGCTGAGTCTGGGTTTGATTTTGAACGCTTATGTTGGTGAAATTGGCAACCTAGTAGTAAATTGCATTAATTAATTTTTAAAGAGATTTTCGTTGGTTATCATAAGCAAATCAGAACCTTTTAATCAAACGTGTTACTGTGCCTTTATTTCCACATTTCAGAATGCTTGTGGGTATTTAAAGAATATTATAAATAGACCTACTGATAGCCAGCCATTGTGTATTATGACCTCTGGATAGAAACTGTCGTGCTATTGGTTAGTATGCAGAGGCAATGTACTATTTACACATAGGCTAATATTTTTTTCAGTATTCATCACGCGGCAGCTAAACTGGTGTTCACAATAACTAGCAGTTTTGTGTCGTATTGCTTTTGTGATGTTGCTTTTTCATGCCAATGTGATTCCACCATGATTCATCCCTTTGTGTTCCAGCAAAATCATCTTGTTAGACCTACTCTCAATCTCACACTGCGAAGAGAAAAAAATACTTGTGATATAGCCTTTCGAAAAGGCTTTTTTTGCTGTGATGTACTAAATGTTCTTCTCTGAAATGTGCATTTTTATAGATGGGTACATTGTGAATACAGTTTCCAAAATAAACTATTCGTAACTATCTACAATGCAGTCCAATAGCCTTCTTCAGGCTTCCCTACTTGCACCATGAATATGTTGCAGCAAGTTGTGGTTTATTTATCTATTTAAATTATACAGAAAGTTCCTGAGAGCTAAAAGCTCTATATTGGAAATGTACATAACAAGTACAATGGCCCACTACAGAAAAACAATACAAAATATGATATTACTAGGATATGTCACATAATCAGAAGTAATTTACCAAAAATAATTTACATGCTCGCTCGCTCTTATACTAAAACATACCGAAAAATTTTGTACTGAAGACAATATTAGAAATATTCTCACAACACTTACATAATAAGAAACAATATTTATGCTTAACAACAATATTTTCAAAGAAAATAAACACTCGTCAGATAACAAGAACTGGTTCCATATATGTTCCATTAATTTTCATTTATAGGCCTATTCAATTCTTTTAAATTCTTAATATCTGCTGGCAACTTATTATAAATAAAAAAACACTGATAACACAATCCCAATTTACTATAGGCCTACTTAACTGTAGCTACTTCATTTACAGTCAAATCAGATGAAAATCTCGTCTTATAATCAAGTGAAGATGTATTAAATACTGTTGTGTTACTGTGACAAAACCTGTTTACTACCTTGTACGTTTACAGTGCTATGTTTTTGTATATGTTCATCCTTATTAGCAAAACTTTGGTTGTAATACATACTGATTTCTTTGATGTAAAAAAATCCATCCCCCATAGGCTCTTTAACGCCCCTGTATCACTTCTGTTTTAATTGATTTATACCTTTCCTTCCCAATATAATATTCAGAAATTCCAAATGAGAATTTATCATTGCAAATTACAACTGTCCTTAACATTTTGTGGATAATAACCATTTTAGCCTACTCAAAACTCCAACTAGGCCTATAGATGTAACCTTTCTTTTTACATGTTGTATATGCTTTTATCCCAGTTTAACGTGCTATCTATATACAGGATGTTGCAAAATTCCATGTCAATATTCTAGGGAAACAATCCTCAAATGTAGAGGAACAAAAAGTGTTACATGAACATAGGTCCAAAAACTCACCATTTCTGCGCTACAGTTGGCATACATGACGTATGGTTGATAGCACGCTGGCAGGATCATGTTGCTGTGCCACAGTTGTTCCTACTGTCTGTGTGTTAGTGGCGTAGTAACATGTTTTGTACTGCTGTAATGATGCACCAGAGCTACATTATCCTACCCGCGCGCTATCAACCATATGTCACGTATTGCCAACTATAGCGCAGAAACTGTGTGTTTTTGGACCTATGTTATATATATACACATATTTTTCCTTTAAAAGTGAGGATTGTTTCCCTAGAATATTGACATGGAATTTTACAACATCCTGTACATACATACTCAAATATCTAGCACAAGTTATCCTAATAATTATATGATCTAGTATTAATAAATCTTGCTCTATCTTGATAATCCTGAATGGCTTATACAAAATAGATTTTTGTAGGCCTACGTCTATTACAGTCACGCCATTTTACAATCTTCACAATATCCAGTTGCATATCATATCTTGAATATAATTTTCAATAATATTAGTATCATCAGCGAATAAAAACACTCTTCCCTTCAAATTTAACATACTAATGGCCTGTATTACCACCTCCTTATAAAAATGGCTAATTACTATATGCTGGATAGGCTATCAGCTACTGATAGTCAGGGGTCAATCCATTTCAAATCACCCAAAATGAATAAAATTTGTTGCTCAACATTTTTAAATTGCCTGATATTTTAATGGTGAGTTCCCTATAGGTAGACAGTCACAAAACAACGTTTGGAAAAATTTTATGAGGCATAACTTTTTTGGCAGCCATTTTTAAATGGAGTTTGAGAAAATTTTTAAGAAAATCATGGTTTGCGTACAGTTGAATTGCCAAGCTATTTCAAAAGCTATCAGAATAATTAAAAAACCAGTGTATTCATCATGAAATGAACTTCAGAAACACATTTTCTTAATTATTCTATCATGCAAGAGAGTCAGTCAAAATCTTTCTGTAAATACTTATAAAAATTATATGAAACGTTACTTTTTAAGACCACGAATTCTTATGAAGGAAGATAGACTCACTAATAATATGTTATTTCTGTGTTGAGTACATACTTACATAACTGCCTGCAGCATAAGTTTTAGTCATGAGAATGCAGTCATTTTTTTTCTAGAGCTTTTCAAAAATAGCTAAAAGCACTTTAATGTCAATTTTCTCAGGTCAATATCTAAAAAGGGACTGAATAAAAACAAGTGAAAATTTTATAGAATGTTCTTCATTCACATAGAAAGAGCTTACAAAAAAATTATGACCGAGACTCGACTACACTTAGAGAAATACAGCGGTGAATTCCAGTCAAAATGCTGCCCTTCTACACGCTTGTGCAGAGCCATGTTAGCAACCAAGGGCTTGGAATTATTGTAATTTTTATTGGTCAAATAATGTTTATATCATTACAAACAATAAATGATCAAATATTTAAACCCTTAAATAACAATGAGCAGTGATAACAATACGTAACTTGTAATTCTTTAAGTTAACTTACCAATATATTTGTTAAGCTCAAGCTCAGTATTTCAAGGAAATGAAAGAAAACTTGGAAGAAACCCACTGTTTAGTGAATGGTGATTTTGCAGAAAACTATACTTTTACGGTACAGGATGAATTTCAAAGTTTTCACTGGACTAATACACAAGCGACCTGCATCCATTTGTGTAATTAGTGACCACCTTCATCACAATACCACGACTGTGTACACATTCCAAGATCACCTCATTAGGGAAATTAAGAATATACATAATACATAATGTTGAAACAGTATTTACTTTACCGATGGTGCAAGCAGCCAGTACAAAAAATGAGAAAAACTTCATTAATGTCTGCCAACACAAAAATGATTTTGGTTTACTAGCAGAGTGGAATTTTTTTGCCTCATCACATGGAAAGAATTCATGTGATGGGATAGGCGGAACAACAAAACGAGAAGTTACACAAGCTTCCCTTCAAAGACCTTACACAGAACACATCCTGACTCCACAAGATATGTTCAAATACTGTCAAAGGAATATTACTGGAGTTAAATATTTTTTAAACATATTTATTTCTTCAGCTGAAATTGAACAAATGGAAGCAAAACTGACTGAAAGATTTGAATGTTGTTTACCGGAGAAAGGAACAAGAAGCTATCACAGATACGTCCCCATAAGTGACAATCAAATAAGATGTTTTGTTACTTCCAAAGGCTCAAACTTTGATGATCATCAAACTTCAATAATTTTTACAAATGCATCATCTTTTACAAATAATCAACTGGTTGTTTGTACATATGACGAGAAGTGGTGGCTTGGAAAAATTGAAGACAAAAGTGAAGATAACAATGATGTTTTGATGAATTTCTTTCACCCTTCTGGACCAAAAACTGCCTTCCAACTTTCAAAAAATGACAGTGCTTGGGTGCCTGCAAATAAAATAATACGAAAAGTTACTCCATTGGAACTCACCACAGTGACTGGAAGAACACACAACATAACTGATAAACTATGCAATGAAATATCGTGTTTGTTTAGCTTTGTAATGAAAATTGCATCTGGCAAGTAGTTAGAAGTGAAGTTTTAAATCTAAATATATATAAACATTATCATGTGTGTATACTGTACGCAAGTGTAGAACAACAAATATATTAGTAAGTTAACTTAAAGAATTACAAGTTACATATTATCACTGCCCATTGTTATTTAAAGGTTTAAATATTTTAACATTTACTGTTTGTAATGATTTAAACATTATTTGACCAATACCAATTACAATAATTCCAAGCCCTTGGTTGCTAACATGGCTCTGCACAAGCGTGTAGGACAGCATTTTGACTGGAATTCACCGCTATATTTCTCTAAGTGTAGTTGAGACTCAGTCATAATTTTTTTGTAAGCTCTTTCTATGTGAATGAAGAACATTCTATAAAATTTTCACTTGTTTTTATTCAGTCCCTTTTTAGATATTGACCTGAGAAAATTGACATTAAAGTGCTTTTAGCTATTTTTGAAAAGCTCTAGAAAAAAAATTACTGAATTCTCATGACTAAAACTTATGCTGCAGGCAGTTATGTAAGTACTCAACACAGAAATAACATATTATTAGTGAGTCTATCTTCCTTCATAAGAATTCATGGTCTTAAAAAGTAACGTTTCATATAATTTTTATGAGTATTTACAGAAAGATTTTGACTGACTCTCTTGCATGATAGAATAATTAAGAAAATGTGCTTCTGAAGTTCATTTCATGCTGAACACACTGGTTTTTTAATTATTCTGATAGCTTTTGAAATAGCTTGGCAATTCAACTTTACGCAAACCATGATTTTCACAAAAATTTGTTCAAACAGCATTTAAAAATAGCTGCCACAAAAAAACTATGCCTCATAATATTTTTCCAAACGCTGTTTTGTGACTGTCTACCTATAGGGAACTCACTATAAATAAATGACGAAATTTAAAAATGTTGAGCAACATTGCCTGGGTGATTTGAAATGGATTGACCCTCAGCCTTTGTGTATTACGACCTCTGGATACAAACTGGTTAACTATCAGGTAGATATTCGGAGGTAATTGGTTAATTTTTTCATAAGTTGGCAGTAAAAATGTAGCTAACCATATACTTTATAGTTGAAATTTGTTTCGTTGGGTTGTTGTAATTTTAAATTTTCTCGAAAGTTACAAATTTGCACAATTTATCATGTTAAACAACACCAGTAAGTAAATTATTATTAAAAAGTATGCATCAAATACAATAACAGACCAGATGTAACTTTATAATTCACGCATGAAACACAATAAATTCTTGTTGAAGTAAAGTAGACAGGGCGTCTTGTGCAAATGTATACACATAAAAAATTATAAATATTTACAAAACATTTTATTAAATTCCCGAACATGAAACACAGATAGCTGTTATTTTTACTATACAAAATAATATTAAATTATAGATTCAAAAGCAAAAGAAATCATAACGAATACTTAAGCTGAAATATCTACAAATCTCATAATTTATAACATTTTCTGTAGTTACCAAAACTTTCAATAGTAGGTCTCCATTTTGTGAACTTGAATTCTAACCTCAACTTAATTATTAACAATCATATATGATGCAATTTTTTTGTTCCACTTACACGTTTGACTACTGGATAAGTACCTATCTGCAGGTCCTAGTAGATGATAGCTTGTTCAGTGGATAGTCTCTCGGATAAACAATATCAGATGGTTGTAATGCACCTTTCAGGGCTATCATATGTCAAGTAAGATGGCGGATAACGAGGACATATGCGGGATTTGCAAGAAAACTGTAAAGAATTCTGAAAATGCGCTGTTTTGCGAGGAAAATTGTTACGTCTGGTTTCATGCTAAATGTGTAAACATCTCGGAAAAAAGTTATAAAGTGCTAGCGAACAGCAAAAGTGTTTACAAATGTGATACCTGTAAAACAGCCCACGTGGCTACGAATGAGCAACTGTTTACCGC
>PNEQ01053823.1:0-14418 GCA_003012365.1 Medauroidea extradentata | reverse complement strand
TTGACAAGAAGACACCCGCAGAAATATGGTATGATGAAATACCAAATTATGACAAACTAAGAGTGTTTGGCTCAGCAGCATACATGCACATAAATAAAGAACATAGGGAATAAAGAACATAGGGAAGGAAAATACCGGAGAAATCAAGGAAGCTCTTTATGATTGGCTACTGTAACAATGGCTACAGATCATGGAATGCAGAAAAAAATATGTTATTCTAGCCAGAGATGTGATCTTCAATGAAGAAAATAAAGTAATGAACATCTATTTGGTTTCTGAAATGCAAAATTCATTACAGAAAAATTGTTAGCCAGCCGACAGTACCAATAAATGATAAAACTGAGGAAAAACAAACAGAAGCACATGACAAAAACAAACAAGAAGACACAGAGAATAAGGGAAGTACCGATAAACAGTAAAAGGAAAAGAGACAATAAATGATAAAACTGAGGAAAAACAAACAGAAACACATTGCAAAAACAAACAAGAAGACACAGAGAATAAGGGAAGTACCGATAAACAGTAAAAGGAAAAGAGAAGTAGAAAGATGCCAAGCTATTTGCAAGATTACGTGTGTGATGATTTCCACGAGTGTGAATTTTCAGCCTTCAATGCTGAGTGTAAGACACACAATGTGCCGAAAAAGTACTTGAACACGATTGTTAAAACCCAGAAAATAGTAAAGTTATTGATAGTATTTTGATTTTTAAAAGGAAGGGGGATAATGTTTATAAAGCAAGGTTAGTAGCAAAGGGATATGAAATAACTGAGTGGCGCGATACCTATGCACCTGTTGGTAAACGGTCGACTTTGAGAACATTATTGACTATCGCAAACAAGGAAAACCTTCTTATAGAACAAATGGATGTGAAGACTACATTTTTGCACGGTATTATACGAGAAGAAATTTACATGTAGACCTATATACCAGAAGATACGAAAATGATGAGTTTATTTGCAAGTTGAATAAGTCATTACATGGGCTGAAACAAAGTCCTAGATGTTGGAACGATGCTTTTCATACATTTATGACTGAAAGTGGTTTTCGGTGTTCAGTTTATGGCACATGTATTTATACCAAAACTGATGATCCAGGGATTTATGTATTTTTGTATGTTGATGTTATTTTGATTTGTCATTGTAATGAAAATGTTATTAGCGTGTTTCAAAGGGAACTTAAATCTAAGTTTGACATAGTGTGTTTAGGACCAGTGAAACACTTTTTAGGGCCAGAAATAGAGACTGTAAAAACAGTATTGTAAAAGTGCACCACAACAATTCATATAAAAACTGTTAGAAAGGTTTAATATGAAATACTGTAAAGGTATAGCTACACCAGTTGAGAAGGGCCTACAACTAATCAAAGAAACGAACGATGATCACATAACTAAACATCCTTATAAAGAACTCGTAGGTTGTCTGGCATATTTAGTTATTGGCACTATACTCGATATAAGTTTTGCTGTTAATTTGTTCTGTCGATTATGCAAATGATACTCATTAAGGTTGTGTTACACAAATAAGTCTCAGGCTGAACGTGATGTAACCAGTTATACAGATTCTTACTGGACTGCAGACTGTTTAGATAGAAATAGCACTTCAGGCCTATGTATATTTTTGTATGGTAATACTGTTTTGTGTGCTACAAGAAAACAAAAAACTGTTTCACTTTCTACAGCAGAAGCAGAATATGTAGCCTTAGTTCAACAGTGACAGAAATATTAGGGTTCAAAGGACTGCTAAGTAGTTTGAGTGTAAATTGTAAATTTGTGTTAAGTTATGTTGACAATCAAAGTTGTATTCACATGGCAAAGAATAAGGACTGCAAAAGAGTAAAACATATAGATATCAGACATAACTTTATCAGAGATGTAATTAAGACAGGTGATGTTATTACCAACTATTTTGCTTCACTAAAACAGAAGGCATATATATTTACTTAATCATTAAGTAATGCTGTTTTCAGTCATCATAGGAAGGCCCTAGGTTTAAGGAATTGTTAAAATGGAATAATCTGAAGTTAACCTTATGATAAATCAAATGCTTAGTTAAGGGGAAGTTTTGGCATAGGCTATGTATGTAACTCAACATTTGAATCTTGTGTATACTCCACTGTTTTTAATATCTATGGTCATAGTGTTCTAAGTTATTTTGTAGTAAGAGAACCAGCTGAGAACCAGTATAAATCTTGGCATGCTTACGAGAAGGTGTACTTTATAGTGCCTATTCTACATTGTACGCCTCGTAACATTAGTGGGTTCTTCAATCAGAACAGTAGTACTAAGATAAGCAAGGTAAGTAAGATATATGTGGAACGCAAGAAGGGACTAAGTACAGTGATATTTTGCCACATCGTCGTATAAAATTTGGCCACTAACATTTTCGTCTCCATTTTAGCTCTCTCACTATATATATATATACATACACCGTAAGCGAGGGTGACTTTGTGCCTAGTGGGGCTACTTTGTGACAAAATGTTTTTTTAACAGCACAAGGACAATATCAGTTGTTTCAAACTATCGATTACTCATTTTAGTTCTTCCAACCTTCCTCTACATGTCTGTGTATTAATTTTATTAATGAATTGACCAGTTGCAAAAATATGGCGGTGTAAATTTGTCACAATGTCACCTGACAACTGTCACCCCCGATTACAGTATATATATATATATATATATATATATATATATATATATATATATATATATATATATATACAATGTGTGCATGAACTATTCAATAATCGTGAATTGTATTGGTATTACACTAGGATTGAACAGCTGTGCCTAATGTGGATAAATTGTAATTCTAATTTCTAATATCAAATATATTGGTGTAGCCTATAACGGAACGGTCTGTCTGCCCATTAAATATTCGCTAATTAGAACAACTAGCTTTAACGTTGTGGCAAACTATTGATGGCAAAGTTACAATATATATTCTGACAAAAAGCGTGGAGAAAACGGTGGCATTGTTTGACAGAATGTTAATTGCATATAAAATATTCAGTGTTCAGGTAAGAAAAATGATTTTCAAAAATACCTCCACTTTTGCACCTTAACATCCGAATCCTACACGTGGGAGGACACCCGAACACTATTGTCTAATGGAAAAAAATCGAACGTCTCAGTACTCGAAAATTTACATGTACAGTACATCTGTGAGTACAATAAACCGCTTTACCAGTATATACACTTTTATGCCTCTTTGTAGAAGATTGTAGAAACGCAATTTAAAATATCGCATCATCATTTAGCGGATTTAAGCTAATGTCACGCATATCTTGCTTCTCCTTAACTGTCCCTCTCCGCTCCCTCCTGGAGCCTTAGAATATTAAACATGCCAGAGATGCCATTCGTCATCATTATATATTTAGTACCGATATGTAAAATGTATTTTTATCTCTAATTTTAGAAATCTAGGCTCCCGTTAGTTTTGCCTACGTCAGTGAAGCGACATTGTTTCAGGTTCGATCTTATATTCCTAATATACAGGTACGGAATTACGTAAGATGATATTTTTTTTACCGAGTTTAGTTGTCAAAGCTGCAAAGGGTCACGTGAATTGCCATTGCCCGAAGCCTCGCGCTGTAGGAACGCCACTGCATGTGACGTATGTCTGTTGAATGAATGTTTTCACGTTTAACTAAAAGCCGATAAGTAAATTTAAAAAAAAACTTTAACTTTGAACAACGCGCAGAATAAAGTTGTTGGCGCAATGTACCAAGTGGTGTTCCCCGAGGTCAGTACTTGTTTTCTATGTTCATAAATGATTTGCCAGAGTGTTTGGAGTATGTGAATTACCATTTGTATGCTGACGACTTCCAAATATATACAAGTGATGTACCCAGTAAACTGAACGTAAGCACTGATCAAGTTAACGCTGATCTGTGCAATGTTGTTCGTTGGTCCAAAAATAATGTGTTGCAAATAAATGCCACTTAGACTCGGTACACTATAATTGGATCAAAAAAACTAAAAAGTTCGATCTCTTCACTCGATATCAACACGGTCTTCGTAGAGGACCAACAAATTACTATGACCAAAAAAAGTAAATAATTTAAGCAGTAAAATTAATGAATTTCTAACTTGGACAGATCACGTCAATAAAATTTTCAGGAATGTATTTGCATCTTTACACTCTCTTAAGTGCATGAAAAACTTTCTTCCAGTAGAGACGGAAAAAACTAATTGTACAATCACTTATTTTCCCTATCATTGATTTTTGCGATGTTGTGTACAGTAATGTAACATGTGAACTAGCTGCAAGACTACAGCGATTACAAAACACCTGTGTACGTTATATATTTAACTTGAAACCTCGAGACCATATCAGCTACTATTACAAAATTCTCAAGTGGCTCGAACTGGAAGAAAGACG
Organism: Medauroidea extradentata; assembly: GCA_003012365.1. Classification (NCBI taxonomy): domain Eukaryota; kingdom Metazoa; phylum Arthropoda; class Insecta; order Phasmatodea; family Phasmatidae; genus Medauroidea; species Medauroidea extradentata. The sequence goes on along the minus strand of PNEQ01053823.1, from coordinate 10,038 downwards.
CAGGTTGCACTCGCAGTTCCTACTTAAGAAGACTCTTGCAACCAGAAGTCCTAAATATCTTCTTGACAGATTTCAGTCACTGAGTGTAAATCATAATCACCACTGTGAAAACTCCCTCTTCTACTGCTTGCATTTTAAAGAGTTAGCACAGAAATGATTTGGTATGATACGTCTCAAATACTGTCAATGTTAAATTTACCTTTGCTTCATTTAACATAATTCGGAAAAAGAAAAAAAACATTCCAAATGCAACAATAATGACTGCCATAATTACCATTTTAAAAATACATTTTATCTCGGACGCCAAATCAAATGAGTCTCATGTTAATTTATTTACGTGTAATTTTGCAAGTGTTAAAAACAAATAAATATACATTGATATAACAATTCACACTTAAACTGAATCTACATAATATTCCAATGATTACTTGCAAGATTGCCAACTTTACCTATAGCTAAGCCACAAGATAGTGCTCAGTTTATTACATTTATTTTATGCATAAGACAATAAAACAAATACCTAACTTATTTGCTTTACTTTGACCACAGCTTAGCTGAACGGAGAGCATGAGTCTTTAGATAACGGGGTAGGTATATTTGTTTCACTGTTCTTTACTCCGACATATTTGAGCAGCATCAAGTACACATTTAAGATTAGTTCAGTCTGATGATTAATAGTGTGTCATTACCAAATTCTCGAAACCAACTTTAAAACGTCTTCTTGAAAACCTCAAGTCTTATGGCTCAAGCCTACGTGTAAGCAATAAGGAAACTTATATTACCAGTAATCTTCACACTGAAGTAGCTCTCCCGGTAAAACATCCTTCTCCTAACACATGGGTACAGGATGCCAGAGGAAACATCTGTTTCGCCACTAATTCGTATACCAAGACTTGCCATAACTGAACACTATAAAACAAAACAGTTCTCTTCAATTATAGTAACCATGAATTCCATAGTATACTTTCTCTCTATTCCACAGAGACTAAATTTCGTGGTCACTGAATATCGTGCAAAGACTGTTCTTAGCACTCGCACATTAAGATAATGTATTAAAATATATTACACTTCTATCTGTGGCTTGGAGTAAGGAAAATAAAATATTAAATCCTTAATTAACATTGAAAGAAAACATTATATTAAATAAAATGAAATATTCTGTGAGAGACACCACATAGAGTACAATGTGGAATATCACAGAATTACTCCGGGCCAGATTAGGAATGCTATAAATTGATTTATTACAATAGGCAGAATCCTAATCGATACTAAATTACCAACATTTCTGTACTGAAATGATCTTAGAAGTTCATCATTTTAGAATAACATTCAAGTCTTTATATTCTTGATGTGTCAACACACCACAGTATCAGTTAATCAGTTTTTTGAAGATACTGAAAGAAACTCAACAGTTTATAATATCATCAAACATCACCTCAGTTTCCTTTGAACAAAAAAAATTAACTTTATAGGACAAAATTATTCACAACACTAATTAGAAGTGGCATCACAGTACCTGAAAATTGTGATTTTATTGCAAAAAATATCATCTGTAGTGTGACCACTATACACGCATGTGCCGGGAATCAAACTTTACCAATGACATCAGCACTGAAGACATCCGCGAAGTAAATTCTTGGTAGAGCCACATCAGTTACAATAAAGACTAACAGACGCCTTTATGAATGGGCAGTGACCTGTCCCTCGGTGGACGATCTAGAAAATCTAGACGGTCTAGAAGTTCTCTGCTTGTCCTGCTGCTAACACACACAGAACCTACTCAGTAGAGAGGTCGAATCACAACACATGTGCGCTGTAGGGACTCTGGATTTGGTCTTCAGTTAGTGATTTCAGTACAGAGTATCATTTTCGTATGACTGAGGGAAATGTTTATAGACTGTTATCTGGTACAGTTCAGTTCCGCACACGAACACTAATAATATTTATAACTGGACTGGTGCGTTATCCCCATGGCTGTATAGGTCATTAGGTAATCAAAGAGCTTGGCTTTGACTATTTGTGGCATTAGGTTTACAAATAAAAATACATCAAGTAAATTCAATTGCAATTATAAGCAAATATTTACAAAACCTTTCAAATTATATTTATTGAATATAAAAAACTATGTTTCAGAAACATAGCAGTTGCTGCAGAAGTCAAAGTGAATAAACCTTTCAATACAAGTTAACATGACAAAATATAGTGCATGTGAAGCAACATTAGTTCAACATGATCAATACTTTCTTGTTCTTTAAATTTCCAAATTTTAATTCTTTCTGTACGAACAAAATAAATCTCCATAAACATTGCTATTTAATCAGTTTACTCATCACATTACTGTGATAACAGGTTGGCTTAAAATTACATACCATTAAACATTTCTGTTTGACTCTTTACCATTAATATAGTGAGTGGTAATGACACTATAGCTTGTAATACATATATATTTATTGCTTAGAGACTCGTGCTATTAACGTCTGTATAAAGTTTACTCCGGGCCAATTCCTTAAGCTCTTCTACAAATCGTGGGTGTAACTGGTGTGTGAGATTGTAGTGGTAATCAACAAACAGCATAAGTAACAAAATTTTCATCTCGAATCATGTCGAGGAACACATATATTACGCTCACAGACGTACGAAATCACCATATGCATTATAATAAGTACATTCACCACAATATTTATAACACACTTACTGACACCATACTTATTTTATAAGCTTAATACTTCTCTCCAGATTATCTTTCCTTTGCGCAGAAAAAAATAAACTCATACTGTCTGAATCAACTTAAGCATCAGCTTGTATGTATTTTCTCAACTGTGTGATGATGTACCTTCCCTTAACGGCTGAAGTTTTTAAATCCTTTAATTCATAGCAATTTTCTCTTATTATTGCACGAAAGGTAATATTTGCTCTTGAATGTTCACTTCTTCTTCCTCTGCAACTGCTATCTTCGATAAATCTTCTGCGTTCAGAATCTTCTAGTTTTCCATATTCGTCAGTTGAGTCTGCACACTGGATTTATGATGGGACTCTTGTGGTGGTAGCGGTATATCTTTGAACTCTGGAGTAGTAGGGTTCAGTGGTTCTTGACGCGAGAAATATCCTGGTTGGTAAGTTTGCGAAGAAATAGAACCTTGGTTCTTATAATTCTTCTGTTAACCTGGGTTTCCCTGGAAAATCTGTCTGTAGTTCTCAGGACTATTTTCCTTGGAATTTCTTCTAGAAATGTTCTTGTGATATCTTGGCGAATGACTTTCCTGATCATGCTGCTGGTTGTATATTGGGCTATTTCTTTGGTAATTGTTCCTGTGATCTTGTGGAAAACGATCTCCTTGGCCGCGCTGCTTGTGGTATCCAGGGCTATAGCTATTTCTCGGCCTCCATGAATTCTTGTATTTTCCATAGTTCCTGTTCTGGTTCCTGTTCCAATTCTGATTTTTCTCTCGTCTAGGTTCAACTTCGTCAGACTGGTACAGAACATTTACCCTAGCTTGTCGATCATACGGCGTATCTCTGCGCTGCCATGAGTTGTTAAGTTATTGGTTGCTAGCTTGTTTGTCTTTGGATATGATGTTAGTGGTCTTGTTTTGTCGTTCCAGACGATCAATTTGCAACAGTTGTTCACGAAATTCGGAAATGCTCACTTGGTTTCTTCCTAATAGTACCATCTGGTATGTAACTGGCATCTGGGATGTAATCATTGCTATGAATTCCGGGTTAGTCATTTCCGGACTTAGGTGACGACTACGATCGTACATTTCGCCAAGATACTCTTCAACTTTCTTGGTACCTCGAGGGTCGCATTTCTGTAAGTGCAAATTTGCTCGTACCAATCCCTGGACTTGAGGTCCCCAAAATTGCTTACAGAACTTCTGCTCGAATTCTGAGCAAGATGTGGTAAGGGGTCGTTCAATTTCCCACCAGTAGCAAGCATTCCCTTTAAGTGCAAAAGACAGATATTTGAGTTTTTCTTGGTCGTCCAACTCAAACAGATGTGAATATTCATCGAATTTCTTCAGAAATTCAATTGGATTTTCATGTTCTTGATTCGAATTGCTTGGAACCGTTTTTTCCCACTGACGAATTGGATGGTGGAAAACAGCCGCCGTATTCGTGAGAGGTACCACCCCAGAACTTGTCAATGCTGGTATTTGCTGTTGTTGTCTTCATTGTTGCTCCGGTCTCAAATGTTGCGTAGGTGTAATATCCGTCATATCCTCTCTGGAATGTGTAGGAGATAAAAATCCATTCTTCCTTGTGCTGACTTCGTTAAATTTTTCGTTGATGTCCAATTCAACAAATCGTAGCCTTTCTTCCAATTTCTTTACTAAATCAGTGATTTTGGTATCACACTTGGTATTGTGCTGTTGCAAATTATTGGTAAGTTCTTCCTTGTGAATATTTTGGTGACTTTCCACATTTGAAATGAAAGAATTCAAATTTTCCAGTCGGTCTTGCATATCAGGGATAACCTCTGCTTGTTCTAACATTCTATGTTCAATATCATTTACTCGACCATTTAATTGTTCAGAAGTGTGAACGATTAGCTCTGAAACTCGTTGAGTTTCATTCTCCGCTTCTTTCAGTCGGTTGTTTAGACTGTTGGCTAGGGCGTCGATACATTCCGATACTCCTCTCAATTCACCTTTTAAATCTTCTCTCAAGACAGCCTGAGAGTCTTGTATCTCTGCTCGCAAATTGATACAGATGGCGGTCTGTGAATCTTGAATCTCTGCTCTTAAATTACTGCACACAGTAGTCTGCGAATCTTGAATCTCTGCTTTTAAATTACCGCACACAGTAGTCTGCGAATCTTGAATCTGTGCTCTTAAATTACTACTCATAGTAGTCTGCGAATCTTGAATCTCTGCTCTTATAACTTCTAAAGCTGTTTGTTGTGTGCGCATCATTTCTCTTATCATAGCAATTAGTGTAATGTCATTTGAGTTTGAACATTGTTCAGTTGAAGTATCAGCATGCATTGCCCTATCGTATTCTTCACTAGCAAGCAAGACCACTTGTTCTATTACCTCACTTACATGATCAGTATTCTGCTTACCTGCCATGTTGTTTACGTTGGACAGCTGTAGTACTCGTCAATCGCCAATAAAAGGAAATAATTACGAAAATAAAAATTTGTTCTTCAGTAGTAGCACTCAGTGTAGTTTTATGCCTTATTTTGCACCAGAAAGCTAAGTACGAGAAATAATTTTCCCAGAGCTGAGTGCTGTAAGGTCATTAAATACAAACCACGTGTTAAAAGTCTTTAAAAGTGGTGGGTTTTTACGTCTGAATAATGCAACTAACTGTTCTCTTAGTTGATCGATTTCTTTAGGTGATGAAAATTTTGTAGTGTCGTTTCTCATAAAACGCATGATACGCAAAATAATCCTCCTTGTAAAATTCTCGTAATTGAAGGCAAGTGTAGCGTAAAACAAAAAACAACAAAACATGCGGTGCATTCATGTACAGTTGGGGTAGCAAACTGTTTTCTCCTAGGACTCAGGAATGTGGCAGCAGTGCCATCGAACAATAAAATAAAATATTTCCAACGTGTAACTGAATATATGGTTTAGTTTCTTCTCCACGGTAATAAAAAATAATAATTACGTGTTTGACCACAGACTAGGCAATAACGATTGCAAGCGGTGATAACGTACTGTTTCAAGCTTTATTCTTAAACGTTGTGTGGCTAAATGTTGCGGTATTGTGCAAGTATATAATTAAGGTTGTAGTTTTCTGTGGCTTAAACATGGTGTTTTTAAGTGATATCTTTTGTGGTCCCGCGTCTGCGCAGTAAATTTTCTTGACGATGAAAATTATCGAGCCCCGCGGTTGGGCGCCAGTTTCTGTGAAAACTACCTCTTCTACTGCTTGCATTTTAAAGAGTTAGCACAGAAATGATTTGGTATGATACGTCTCAAATACTGTCAATGTTAAATTTACCTTTGCTTCATTTAACATAATTCGGAAAAAGAAAAAAAAACATTCCAAATGCAACAATAATGACTGCCATAATTACCATTTTAAAAATACATTTTATCTCGGACACCAAATCAAATGAGTCTCATGTTAATTTATTTACGTGTAATTTTGCAAGTGTTAAAAACCAATTAAATATACATTGATGTAACAATTCACACTTAAACTGAATCTACATAATATTCCAATGATTACTTGCAAGATTGCCAACTTTACTTATAGCTAAGCCACAAGATAGTGCTCAGTTTATTACATTTATTTTATGCATAAGACAATAAAACAAATACCTAACTTATTTGCTTTACTTTGACCACAGCTTAGCTGAACGGAGAGCATGAGTCTTTAGATAACGGGGTAGGTATATTTGTTTCACTGTTCTCTACCCCGACATATTTGAGCAGCATCAAGTACACATTTAAGATTAGTTCAGTCTGATGATTAATAGTGTGTCGTTTCCAAATTCTCGAAACCAACTTTTAACGTCTTCCTGAAAACCTCAAGTCTTGTGGCAAAAGTCTACGTGTAAGTAATAAGGAAACTTATATTACCAGTAATCTTCACACTGAAAGTAGCTCTCCTGGTAAAACATCCTTCTTCTAACACATGGGTACAGGATGCCAGAGGAAACATCTGTTTCGCCACTAATTCGCATACATTAAGACAATTTATTAAAATATATTACACTTCTGTCTGTGGCTTGGCGTAAGGAAAATAAAATATTAAAGAAATAAATGAAGTTTAATTACAGTGTCGGCAAACAAACATCACATAAATATTAAATCCTTAATTAGCATTGAAAGAAAACATTTTATTAAATAAAATGAAATATTCTGTGAGAGACACCACATAGAGTACAATGCGGAATATCACACCACACACGTATATGCGTAACATTGCTACTCTTGGTACCTAAACATAAAACTAAATTTTTCTCCCAATCTTTAACAGTGTCTGGTCCTCGGTTTTGGAATGATTTGCCCAATTAACTAAAGACATGCTCAAACCTAAGCAGTTTCAAACGCGATTTAAAAATATATTTGTTACATACTAAATATCTCGTGGAGTAGAGGTGTGGTGCTACTATGTATTTGTACTAGTATTCTTTAGTTATTTTTTGATGTGTTTAGAATTTAGAATTAGTTCAAAATGTAAATATTATTAGACATGCATTTTCTTAACCAGTTTGTATATGAATATACATATTTATATCACATGGCATTATAATGATTCTCTCTTATCAACAACACGTTTATTGTATACTGTAATGCTGTTATCAGAATGCACATTAACTTCCGCAAGATTAGTCAATAGCTGTGTTGTTATACATTAATATTTAGATAACTTACACAATATCTGTATTTTTTTAAAACATCTAATGGAGTTTTTATAGTTTGTCTATAAATATTTAACTTTGTTTTTTTCTGTACTTGCGGTATTCATTCATATGTAAAATCAGTTAAAATTTTTTTAAATTTACTCTAGCTAAATTAATGAATCATCTTTGCTATATTAATTTTGTATTTAAGTCTTTGTTGTAGTTACAGTTTTATTTTTATTTACTCTAGCTAAATTAATGAATCATTTTTGCTATATTAATTTTGTATTTAAGTCTTTGTTGTAGTTACAGTTTTATTAATGTTTGTCACAAATGTATGATTTTAACTGCACAAGACGTGGTTAAGTGTGAGAGAAGTCGAAAGCCTTAACTTCACCACAAACAAAGCCCATAAATAAATAAACTATATTACTTTTACATAATTGAGAACGATCTTCACATATATAATAAATGCCATATTAGTAGAGACCGGAAATTTTCGCGATATGAAATTTGCAACAATGTATTTCATTGCCTTGCGTTCACAACTGCTGCTATGATCCATGGTACTTGGCAGTGTTTGCTTGTGCAGTTACGTCGCTCATTTGACTGTGACAAGGCCATGCGATAGCGGACGTCTGTAATGCGGCTAGAATACGCACATACGTACACGCTGAGAGTTAAAAACATCCAATAACTAGAGGCCGGAAAATTTCGCGGTTTCACTGACCTGTAGGCAAGCCTCCAAGAATATTTTTGAAAACGTGCAGACAGCAGCTGTTTATTAGCTGCTCGCTGACACAGTGAAATGGGCCTGTGCTCAGCTACAGTTCCATTGTTGGCTCAGTTACTTCCAGGAAGTATCGAGTAAGTCAACGGCCAATTGTTGACGTGATACATATTTATAGTTGCTGGAATTCTAGCATGCTTCTACAAGAACACGCTGTTTTTTTAGGTATCTACCAATAACTAGGGACCTGAAAAACGTTTTCTTTTACGCACACGCTAGAATTCCATCAACTATTAGTTCGTGTTACTTTCGCAATTAGCCCATGGAAGTTTCTGAGTCAATAATAAAAATGCACCTTAATGTGCCCCATACCACTGTATCAGCAAGCAGCTAATGAACATACGTTGTTTGCTTGAATACATAGTTATTTTTGTAGGCTAGCCAACATGTCAGTGAACCCGCGAATTTTTCCTGTCTCTACTAGTAACTGACTATGAAGCTGAGCTGGTAATGTGCACGTGAAGCATTGAAAGAAACTGATGCATAGGAGCCGGAAGATGTCGTGGATTCAATGACCTGCGTGTTAGAATTCATTGTCCTGTGTATACCTAAGCTCCGACCATTTGTCAACCAGCTGCTACTTTCGGTGACAGCGGACAATGAACGAATAGACGGGGCTTGAATATGCACAGGACAATGGATTTTAGCACGCAGGTCATTGAATGCGCGAAATTTTCCGGCCCCATCAGTGATGCAAAATCTTTTCGTGGAAATTCCCGGTCACTACATGTTAGGAAGGAGTACATTTTTCAGCAGGGGTAGAGAGCGGTTGTCAAACCCAATCCACTCGCGTCACAAAATGCTACTAGGAAACTACAGCGTAGGCACCTGCGCAAAATCCCCTGCAGCGACCGGCAGACGATTCCTGTAAGCCGAGCATGGTTCGTATTTTCACTTCGTCATCACAACGACATGTCAATGGAAAGACGTTTCGTCAAAACAGCGAGCATGGTTCGATTTGTCGCTCGTCAAAGCGTTTCAGATAAACAACGCGACCATTGATTCACTGAAGCGGTATTTTATTGTGTCCAGAGGCCGACAACGTGTGTATTTAAAATAAGTATCAATACAAACAATGCCATATTCACCGTTTCAAGAGATAAAAGTTATTTTTAACAAAAAACCCTGCACACAGTATAAACAATAAGTGCAAAGATAAACTTACAGCTCAATTACACGTGCCGTAACGTATAACTTGAGTATACAATCATAACCTATATCTTGCGCACACTGGTCGCTAATACCTAAACAAATAATTAATACAAATTGTATAGAATGTTTTGGAGGCAACAACAAAATGTTTTAACTAATGCCCATTTAGACACTTATTTGCACTGTATTGGTGTACGCGTGTGTTTTGTCTGCAATTTCAACGTGTTCGTACAACCAAACCGAATGTTCGTACAACCAAACCGAATGAAAGTGAATCACATACCGGTATTTTAAATAATTATTCTTGCCTTGAATTTGTACCACAAAACACATAAGACAAAATAATCATTCTCTGCTAAAATTTTCCTAAGAAACCAGTGCTCATATGCAACATAGTTAACTTTTAAATCATTTACTGTTTATATTTTAAAATAACCTATTAAGTCGACAAAGGCTATTAAAATGTTTGTAATTTAAAGCAGTACGTTTGCTGTGAGGATACATTGTCTTTGTTCCTAGATAACGAAAACAATTTTAATTTTGACGTGACTGCACGCACGAAAAAACATGACTCATGCGGCGTTACCTCGCTCTGAGGCACGGTCTAAGAGGTAGAGGTCTTGACACTGCCTATGCTCTCCAGCAAGAGAAAGTGGTCTCTTCATGTCGCCGAGCGCTAGTAGTAATTTGGTGGACGATTTGTCTTGTTTACATCTCGCGTTTTAACATTTTTTGCAATTATTTACATAAAATAATGTTAATAAGGTAAGCTAATATAGTATATACATGTTCCATG
>PNEQ01053822.1:0-14417 GCA_003012365.1 Medauroidea extradentata | reverse complement strand
CCCCAACCATATAGAGCTTGAACACTTACATTTACTCCGGATGTACGTTTATTATATGTGATGACCTTTTGTTGAGATATTTTGAATGGAAGAACAGCTTTCAAGTGACTTTTTGCCAAAGCTTTATAGTCTTTCACTTGCCAATCAATCTCACACTTTGCAACCATTCCATGCTGCAACAATATATCATTATACTCTAATGGGCTCGTGATTATCTCCTTCTTTCGTAGGATTTTTTCCACACGTCCAAAAACACAGTCAGGTGGCATAAAACTGTGCCCACGAACTGGAAATATATGTTCAATCTTTTCCCACCTGGGTGTTGCCTGCATATAACCACAAAGAGCACCTAACACTGTGCTGTTTTTGTTTTGTGAAGCTGCACTGTCACTAAACAAATGAACCACTTTCACATCTGAAGGTATCTTATCTTCCAAGCACTGTAAATAATGTATAAGTGCAGATGCAACTTCGTTAGATCCTCTACCATGCTGTGTTTCCAGCCATGTATAGAACATAATGTGATCTTCTTTCTTCTGCTGCCCGTGATACACCATCATTGTTAGATTATAAAAACCATACTTGCCGGTTGTAAAATGTGTCTGAAACAGAAAGCTTTGGCAGAGGTTGATTTTGTTGGCAGTCAAAAGCTACAGTGATAGTACCAGGTGGATCATGCTTCAACATTTGGTAAAACCGTCTTGCTCTCTGTTTGTGGATTCTCTTGTCCAGTATAATGTTATTTTTATCAATCTCGGTTTTTGCTAATGTAAATTTCTTTGTTTGTTCTTCACAGTAAGAACAAATGTCACTTCTTGGGTTACCGAAACCTAGATTGACTCTCGTGATAAATACGTTCAAAAATTTGTTGTATGAGCATAAGTCTACTTTATCTTTTTGACCTACTTTCCACTGGCGCCACATTTTTTTCACACTGAGGCCGGGGTGAAGGTTGGTCCTGCTGCTCGACTAGTGAGACACACCTGTCGCCCGTCCAACCAGAAAAATGGCTTAGATGATGTGAGATGAGTGTGGAGCAGTGACGGAATAAGAAAGGGAGTTCTCCGAGGAAACGCGCCGGCTAACGGCAACGTCCACCATATTTCCCAAATGCGAAACATCCGGGATCGGACCCGCCGGGGATCGAACTCGGATCGTCTAGGTGGGAGGCGAGAGGTCTGACCCCTCGACCACCGCGACACTTGCGCTTTATAATAACGTAGCTTATTTTTATTATTTTTAGTGTGATAAAACGCCAATGTGAGTGCTGCTGAAAGTGTGGTATGCAGGGGCAAATTACATTCTGTACATTCCCTATACTAAATACATACTTCGATTCAAACAGAGACAAACTTGTGTTCAGTAACTTGCTGATTGTATATAAAATGTTACATTCAAAGCTCACTCTTGCTTATTACATACGACAAATATATTACGTATTGCGATTTTTAGTTAAAGTAGTAAGGACGTATCATTTATTTGGCAAGTCTCTAGCCAGATTATTACGCATAAAACATATTGCTACGTGCACTACATAAAATCTTTTTGTACAGTACAATCCGTTTAATGTTCTAGTCCGTGTCTGAAGTTACACATTGGCAGACGTATGATGTAACATGATTATAACCTATTTAGGCCGTAAGTTTGCACAATTACATGTGGGCAATTCTCTGAGTTCTTAGAGGTCGTATAGTCAGAAATTAAAAAAAAAATGTATTATGTTCTTGATTTACAAGCTCACAAAGCTTTCAAAATTCACAAAACAGCAAACAAACCCCAGCACTCATATTATGCACACAATTATTACTGCGCCTCAGAAACGTTAATTAACTTTGACATTTAAAAACAAAATTTGTTACCATTAATTAATTAAAGACTACTTATCACAATAAAAGTTCAGTCATCTATCCAATTAACTGTGTTTCAAATAGTCAGAATGTCCAACCTAAAAAGTGTGAAGTTTTGATATCTCACCATGTGCTGCGCAGCACACCGAGTGCACCGCTGTCTTCTCTCTTGAGGTATTCGGTTCGACTCTCGTCGCGCACCTCCTATTTGTTCGTCGACCCGTAGCAGCAGTCGTCTTGTTTCGCCCAATACTGCTCAGAAGGCATGTGTCTGCAGCCTCACAGTAGACTCGGACGTCACAAAGCCACCAGTCTCTCTCCACAAGCTTAGCATATTCTTTTAGAAGGACCAACAGCGAAATCTCCCCTCTGCTGGTACCGAAGCACACCTTCTCTTGAACCACTGGGTAGACAGTCTCCTTAAGTGGCCAGTTACTGCTCTCTTTGATACAACACCTCCAGTGTTTTTCTCCACAGTTCACCGCCTCTCTGTAGCATGTTGACCCCTCCTTCACTGCTGCCCTTGATACATCACCCCAAGTGTTGCTCTTCCTTTCCATAGCCCGTTGGTGTCACCCAGCCTCGACGCCACCTCCAAAGTAGCTGCTCGTCGACACACGCGACACTCGAGTCACGCTTAAGACTTCCAGAGAACTCCGTTATTTTGCAATTCGGAGGCTTTTATATGGTTCATTTAGTGACGTCAATCGGCGGCGCAACATGGTGACGAGAGGCCTAAAATAGACCATACCTCATTCTTATTTGCAGAGAGTTATGTAAGCAGCGGCTTCATCTGGGAATCCCGATCACGTCTCTCGTGCGTATTGCAGCATCCTTAGGAATATCCTAACATAACTGTGGTCGACTCATCGGGTTGTCCACCTAGTATAATGCAACATGCTTCCAGCCACACGACACTGCCCCCTCCTTAAGTACATCGATGTGGACGAATTTAGATCCTCTAGCCCGAGAGCTTTGACGAACAATCCTAAACAACACATCACCCATCTTCTATAATATTTCATAAGGGCCTTCCCAATTCTTCTGCAGCTTGGTGTAATACCCCTTCTATCTCTGAGGGTTGTACAACCAAAACAGTTGTCATTCTTGGAATGTTTCATCTGGTGTATTGCTATCGTAGTGTGTCTTCAACTTGTAGGTTTTAATACTATGGTGTCGGCGGGCAAGGTTGTGAGTGTGAACCAATTTGTGATCAAATTCTCTGGCATATATTGGGGATGCAATCTGGTCTTCCTCTGCCGGTCATCCGAACATCATATCGCTCGGGAGACAGAGCTATATTCTTGCAGCAGCGTTTCTTGTCTCCGGTTCAGGTTTGCTCCGGTTCTAGTCTGTAGTTCCTTGCATGGTTCTGGCATAGGGCCATTAAGGTCTTCTGACTTCGTGAATCCCTTGTCAGTTGTAGTTGTTTGGGAGACTTGCTTGTACATGCCTATGTTGGCTCCCTTCTCAAGCCGAATTGTCCTGTCCGTCTAGTTGACCATTCGAAAATGTAGATTTCCAGAGCCCAGAGAAAACAATGTTCTTGCTACCCCACTTCAAAAGGTAATCCGCTTTCTCTTCCTATATGTTTGACTAGAGCTACACGCCACACAAAATTGCCTTGACAGTGTGCAGGGCTCACAATATCACTGTATGCCGGCAGCACTGTCGTCTCACAACATACAAATCGGCAGCTGGCTGGCAAGGATATTTCGTTTCGTGGCATTATTACCAGTTTTCGTTTGCCGGCGTTTAGTACTCTTTACTGAATATATGTGCAGCACTCTTTGCTTAACACATCATGGCTCAGTAAAAATTCATCTTTATTGTTGGCAATATACACTTCGTGTTAAATGCAGCGGTCACCTTTCTACTTTCTTCCCTTTCACTGGTGTGGTCTCACCTGGCACTGTCGTCAGAAAGCACTTTGGTTGCCTCTGTAGTAGAGGGAGACGTGCAATCCAAAAAATTCAATTTTTGATTACATTCATCGTGGTTTACATTCTCTTCAGGATGTTCTCTAGGTGGTTAACTCTCTCGTCGCCCGACAGTGCAACTGCCTGCACAGCATGCCGAGTTGATGGCCCTCTTGAAGATTAGACGTGCAGTGCTCTGGCGAGGGCATCCTGCACAGTCCTTGGGGCAGCCATGCATGTCGCACCTCTACGTCGGTGATTGCATCGATGAAGAAGCCGACTACTATGATATCTCGTGCCTCTACTGGACACTTCTCGAGAGCACCAAATAGGCGAGTCACACAATGTCTTGCCACAATTCTTGCTGTGGTTCCCCTGATCTCTGGGTGCGGCTTCTTAGTTGGGCATGGTGGGCACGTAGTAAGTACTTGTCTCTGAAGTGCTGCTCCAAGTCAGTGAATACTGTAGAATATTCTAGACATTACTGTTCACGGCAGCAAGACAGTAGGCGCATTGCCGGTCAGAACAGTTATGTATGATTGCACAATCACGAACTAATTTTGGTACTCTTTTCATGAAGTCTGGCAATCGTAAGGGACCGGCTTGATAGATTTCCCCCTCCCAACATTCTATGCTGGCGTACTAGACACACAAAATTTGTTGCAGCCCATTTTCTGCCTAATTATAAGTCACACTAAAGCCTGGTTCTAAATTCGTGGTCTTCTCTTTGCTGCCTTCAGGTTTTGACTAAGTACTGAGTTTGTTATATCCGCCAGTAACAAGATGGCCACCTTCCTGACGATGACAATTGTCTTGCTACTTATTTCTCAGATTACTTATTTACTGTTCTACCTAATCGTTATGCTGTTTAACTTCACATTTACATTGTCTATTTTCTGGTAGACAATCTCTTACACATCGTCAATTTTTCTGTCTACCATTTCGTTCACTTTGTGTACCTTTTCACTTACATTGTTAACAAGATTACTAACATTCTCTACTTGCTTATTTTCATAACCAATTTGCTTATTTACATTTTCATTTACATTATCTATTTTATTGTCTTTGTTTGAATTTACATTCACAATTTGCTTATTTACATTATGCATTTTCTCATCTACATTGTCATTTACATTCTCAATTTTCTTATTTCCATTGTTAATTTTCTTATCTACATTCTCAATTACACTGTGTTTGACTGAATTCACTTGACCCCTTCATTGGTTTCTCTTTCCGTCAATGAGGGTCCTTAGTGCTTCAATTTCTGCTGACATGCTATTTGTTATCCTGCACCTTTACATTTAAAATTAAAATATACAATATATAAAGTTTCTCAATTTATTTAAATATCAACAGTGTGCAGTGATTTAATATTAAGAATTAATTATTACATTAATTTTTGCCTCTATCCCACTATCGACACCAGTGTTACAAGATTACAAAATTGCACATATGGGCCATTCTATGAGCTCTTAGCGACAGAGGTCTTATAATTGGAAATTTAAATAATTTAATTATGTTCTTGATTTATTACCTTACAAAACTTTAAAAAATACACAAAACAGGAATCAACTACGGCTGTTAAGGTACTTTTACTATGCATACAATTACTACTGCACCACAGAAACATTAATTAACTTTGAAAACTAAGAACAAAAATGTTTACCATCAATTAAAAACTACAAATCACAATAAAAGTTCAATCGTCTATCTAATTAACAATCTTTCAAACAGTCACAATGTCCAACCTTAACAGCTTGAAGTAGTGAAGGCTCCATGTAATACGCAGCACCCCGAGTACACTACTGTCATCACTCTCGAGGTCTTCGGCTCTACTCCTGTCGCACACCACCTTTTGGTCAGTCGACCCATTTGTAGTATGCCAACACCTTCTTCACTGCTGTTGCTAATACAACACCCCCAAGTGTTGCTCGTCCCTCCCACAGCCCGTTGGTGTCACCCAGACTCGACGCCACCACCAAAAGCATTTCTCGTCGACGCACACTGCAATCGAGTCACGTTTTAGACTCCCAGAGGACTCTGTAATTTCGCAGTTCCCATTTAGTGACGTTAATCGGCGTTGCAACATTGTGACCTGAGGCCTAAAATAGACATTCCTCACTCTTCATTAGCCGAGAGTCACATAGGCAATGGCGTCATCAAGGAATCCCGATGACGTCTCTAGTTCATGAAACAAACAAACAAACAATTACTACATTATAACTTTTACAAATACAAACTTAGTTATCAGTCCTCTACGCAAGTTCTATATCAATTAAATGTATCTTTAAACACTCACAATTGGTGGACACAATATCCTATCACGGAGCACCACGTTGGCTCTCTAGAAGTCATAGAATGCCTTCTCGACACTACTACTTGAAAACCTTTCACAACCCATCGCTATCACCACAGTTAACTCACTCGCTCACAAGATGCCTCTCAGGAAAAACTATTCCAGCCTGCTGCACAGATCTCTTATATACGCTTCATCAGGAGTCCAGAAATATCGTGGAGCATCTCTGTCTCAGAGTTACGAAAAACATGTCGCATCAGGGCTTAGCGAAAGTCGGAGACCCATGAGTATGTCAAAGAATTCTCTTGGCTTTGATATTAACTGTTATCTGAGTGTTTACGAAAATCAAGATAGACGTGCAGATGGTCACTGTGGCAAGATAAAAAGAGAAACGCTGGTCACATAGAGTATGCTGCTGTCCTTTTAACCTGCAGCTGGCCTACTCAACTTATGCTTCTCGCACTAGAGCCGCAGCTTGTAACGCTGTTCGTACCGAACAGACACAGTAGTCTCTTGCCCATCATAGAAAACCAATCTGTATGAATTGACTACCTAGGGTTTTCTTGTCTGAGAGACTCAACAAACAATAAAGAAAACCACATATTTCATCACCTTGACAAACTAGTAAGGACCTTCCCAGCATTTATATGGTTTAGAACATTATCATTTTCGTCGCTGTAGGTTGAACATCCACATCAGCTGCCCCTCTTGAAATGTTTCTTTAAGTCCCTTCCACACGTACCTCATTTTTTCTAGTCACTCTTGACCCTTAAATGTTGCTGAACAAAGTAACAGATGAGCTCAACTTGCAACACAGTTCACTGGCATAGATGGTCGGTGAAGCCGGCTGATCTACTTTTGTTAGTCACTCAAACAACACATCACCTGGGAGGCGAAGGTATTTCCTTATGAGCAACTTCGAAGATGTTATCCGTATTGCTTCATGGATGGCAAACCAATAATCGAGGTTAGATTAGGAGCAACTTGGAGTCCCGATCCTTTTGATTATCTGCCACAAAAATGGACTGATATTGTTCTAAAGTATGGTTCAGCTTGAGACCTCCAACTTGTGGGGCTTTGGATTTCAAGAGTACCTCCCTATAATATGTAATACATGGCACAACTTTTAAATCCCAACCCAGATTATTTCTGGACAGTACAAATTTGTAATGTTAAGATTTGCTATCTAATAAAGTAGCCGGCATTACATATATTTTAATTTAACGTTTACTGAACACAATTATTACAATTGTATTGGGATACAAGTTCTTACAATTCATATTACGTATCACCCAATCAATGTTCAGTGACGGGTGAATATAAAGTGGCTGACAGACGGCTAGTCTTGTATTTGCATAGTTACTTCGCCAGGCAAATAATTCCACTTTAAACTGAGAGTAATTACGCCCACGTTCAGTAGGGCATAAACACTGGTCGACACCCTACCTTATTCACGTAGAGGCTTCTTTCACGAAGAATTCGTATCCAACGTCATATTCGGCGTCGCTGAGGGACGCCCCTGCAGTAGAATTGGACCTGCAGAATGACGAGGAGCGGTTACCATTTTGTTGGTCTCTCGTGCCGAGAACGAAGATCTGCTTGCAAGTAGATATGCTGCCACTGACGTAATACTCTCTACAACAACTGAGAATGTCTCAATTAATATTGTAGGAAATCTCCACATATACTCAGACTCCACACCACCGGTAGGTAGCGACGAGACACACTTTGCCTTGCAGTTCCCTCTGACCAGTCCAGTTGACGGCTCTCAGCATAATACTTGCCACGCACATGTCACCAGCAACCTAGCCACGAGTTGTGGCGCACCCAAGCGTCACCCGTCCAAACTAAACCACTCCACACAATTATTAAATAAA
This sequence comes from Medauroidea extradentata, assembly GCA_003012365.1. NCBI lineage: Eukaryota > Metazoa > Arthropoda > Insecta > Phasmatodea > Phasmatidae > Medauroidea > Medauroidea extradentata. Next base: position 6,478 of record PNEQ01053822.1, on the reverse strand, counting down.
GGTTACTATTCTAGATATAAACATTTATGCTCACACTTACGCCGGTGTATAAAAATAATAAATTAGAAATATAAAAATTATTAACATGTAGCCAATCAGTAGGACTATCCAACTGTAAACACAGCTAAAATCTGAAACGTAATACATTGACTCGTGACGATACACACGTCACAAGCTGTTCGACCATCCAGTCAGAGAATAAAAAGGCTTAATCAGTGTCTTCTTCATTTCTAGAAATTTTGTCACCACATGGAACAGTGTGGCTTATAAGTTGCAGCCTTGGTCAGGGTTAAGTTCAAGTGGCATTCCAAACATTGAGAATACATGCTAACTTAATGTATCAGCCAAAATGCTAGCTTATAGATTAGGTATCAAAATGACTAGGGTACTTTGTGAAATAATCTTGCTTCACAAATAGGTACCGATAGTTCCGCACTGTTAATGGCAAGGAAATTAACATTTATTCTGTCAACTTCTCAAACAGAGTTCCAAATACATATTTTGAAGATGACATCGTCTCCTAGTTCTTGGTTCCTTCCTCCAAGCACAGACATAATATGTTCTGATCCAACTTTTAATATTTCTCTGCAAGTAGAGTTGAGAGTCTTTCTGATTCCAAAATGTCCTCTAGCTGATGAACTATGAAGTTTCTTCAGAACCTTTGAAACTCAAATTTCTGGGAGTACCATTGTAGATGTGTTTGTTTGCACTTTCTCAGTTCTGGTAGGCTAGAGAATCCGATTGTGTTCAGTATGCTGTGGTTGTAACACTTGTCTAAATAGCTATACTCACCCAGGATGCCGATCCCTTTCTTTCAATTCTAATATTGGACTAAGAGCAAGTTCGTTTCTCTGATCTTTACTAATATTTTTGTCACTCTAAGGAGAAAGTTCATCTCTTGTTGCGAACTCTTGCATTCTTGTTCTTCGAGCAGTTAGTGTATTCCATACTTCTCCTCTTGATGGTTAAAATCGGAGCACACTGGCTTATGTGGCTTCCTGGAAAATGCATCAACATAGTTGTGTAGGCATCTAGGCCGGTGCTGTATTTCAAAATCATACTCTTAGAGATGTTGTATCAACCGAGCCATTTGTATTTCAGGGTTTCCGAAATTCGCTTGCCAGTATAATGAAGCATAAACTGTTCCTAGAATAAAATGCCTTCTGTGTATGTAATATTGAACCTAAGAAATGGCCGTAACTTTTGTAAGGAGTTTGCTGCGAGTTACACAGTAACTTCTTCTAGGTTATGTAACACTTTGTTGAAATATTATAATGGCCTTTTGTTTTCCATCCTGGATCTGTGACATCACAAAATACATTCCCACACATCACTAGTATCAGTGTAAAAAAATTAACCCATGTTCACTGCTAGAGTAATCTAGGAAAGGAGGAGACACTATTATAATTTTCTCAGCGAGGATTCACATTCGGGAGTCCAGATAATTTTTTTTATCTCAACAACTTTAGTAATTGCTTTCCTTTTGTGGAAAACTAATGCAATAAACGCAGAAAAAATAAGCAGACATCTCCAGAAATCTTCTAATTCGAGTCCAATCAGTTGACTGTGGCTAGTTTTTGATTCATTTTGTCTTCTCAGGATAGGCTTATAATCCCTTCAGCCGACATTATGTATCCCAGGAAATTAATTTTTTAGGTGTAGCAATTTGTGGGAATTAACTTAAAATTATCTGAAATTACAGTCTGCAACAACTAATAATGACATGTCCAGTACTCTTCGAATGTCGTCCCTTTGATCAGAATATAATCTAAATAAATTTGACAAATATTTTATAGTACTACCATTAGTTGTTCGAATGTCACTCGAACGTTGCACATTCCAACAGGCACGACCTTGAATTGCCAAGTCCCTTTTCCTTGTACAGAAAAAGCAGACTTCTCGCTATCTTCTGGGGCCATTTCACATTGCCAGTAAAAACTTTTCATGTCGAAGGTGCAGAACCCTTTTTACACAGCCAGGCTATGCCATGTGTCATCCAACAAAGTAAGTGGGTAAATGTATTTCCTGGTCACATCATTCACCTGGCAATAATCTCCACAAAATCTTGCAGAACCATCTTCGTTCTTAGTCAACATAATGGGAGATGTTCATGGGCTGATTAATGGCTCTTTCACATCGATATCCTTATAATTTGCAGTATGCCATAAACCTTCTAGACATCTGCCTAGGAGGTTGCTTGATACATCTAGCCTCTCCTGTGTCGATACGGCGGCATGCGACAGATGTCCTACCAAGGTCATGTGAACCACATGAAAAAAATTTTTCATCGATAGTTCTGAATAAACCCTCTCTGGTTTCCAATCCAAGTTTTTTCTTGCTCACTGTCAGACTTCTATAAGGGGGTTTGCAGAGTGTACTTAACATAATCCTCCTTTAAGGTAATGGCCCAGTTGCAATTATTTGGGAAACCTTACATTACCACAACTGTAGCCGCCTCAAGACTAATTGTGCTCTAGGTGAATTTTTTCATTCTAACAGTCATGTTATCCAAGTTATATTAAACTTAAGGCCTTGTTACAAGTACTTTATCAGGGAGATCACTCCTTCAACCCATAGGCACAATAAATCCTAAGAACATCACCAATTTACCTACACAGCACCCTGGCATTACAATTTCACTTGAGACTGGCAGCACAGTCCTCTAAAACCAAATTACTGGATAGCACACTGGTGAGGCTAATTCTGGTCGTGGTATTATTACTACCACTATTTCACCTACTCTCAAGATCCCCAGTCGAGTGTCAGAACAACATCCTACTTTTCTCAGTACATATAAACGTATAATAATAAACATGTATCTTCAATATATGGTATGTAGACTTTTAATTCTAGCTTGAGATAACACAATTTTAGCTGTACACTTTTCCTCCCGATATCGGGTGTGGTCTTCCTAGTTACAGTTGTTAAGAGACACTGCCTGATATAACCATTTTGTGATTCCTGCAGGAAATGCCATATGATGTCCAGCGTGATGACAATAATGGTAGCCCCTGTATCTAAGACCATCTTATAGGTTTCATCGTACAAGCTACCTTGTACCAGCAATGCATTAAGTTCTTGTTTCACCGAATGTACTTGAAATGTGGGGAATTACCATAAGCAATCACCAACCTTCAATTTTATAGACCAGTGTGCACATATTTCCTGAGTTTTCGACAGATTGGTTGGCCTCGTGTAACTTTCGACACCGGTTCACTCGCCGATTTTGTCGGCACGGACTGGCGTGGTCGTCCACAGTCCCAGCATTCTGGTCGCTTTTGTGGGCGACGCGGTGCTCTGCAGCACCAAATCTCTGTAAATGACATTCATTGGAGTCTCAATTTCATTTGGAGTATTTTCGGTGCTGTTCCCTTTTTCATCACTTGTCAGTGCCACTATTCGCACCGCAAACCAATTCGCCATGACAACTCAACGTCCATTGCATTAGCTAAGGGTATGGTGTGGTACTGCCAGGCGCACTGCTTGCCGCATCTTCATATCAACAATGGTTTCAATGAAGAAGCCAATGGCAATCACTTCCCGCATCTCCTCTGGACACCCCTAGAGTGACAGGTAGGCTAGCCTCACAATGTCTTGCCAAAGTTATTAGCGAGAGTCCCCAGGTCACTGGCTGTGAATTTAAAATTGAGAATGGTGAACATGTCAGAAATTGCGGTCACAGGAGCACAGCGATGGACTAGAAACTAATGTAAAATACTATAGAAAATGTCGTTAAGGCAGAGATTCGAGTATAATGTGTGCAGGACCTCTCAACATGGCTGACCGGCAGTAGGCACGCTGTTCTTCTGTCCAGCCATTCAGTGTTGCGACAATCTAATATTGGCGCTAATACATAGTGATTTGTCGCCATTATAAGTGGCAGGTTTGATTCTAACCTCTTTTCCAACCCCAGACATCACAACACCATCTGAATTCATGTGCTGTGACATTCCTGCCACCGATCTGACGTTGCAGAGTTCTTTTCGTCGTTAACCTCGTGCCTTTTTCTGACTTCGTTGCGTTGCTATCTTCGCATGTCGATGGTTGACCACCCACACCCGTCTTCAAATATAGGAATTTCTCCCATTCTGTCGATAAGACACCCACCTCTTTCTGCAGATCGTCTTTCACATTTCCGTTTTTTCTTTTTGACAAGTTTTACACATTCACTAAAACCGCCGATATTATGGTATACATTTGAAAAACAATTAGTTTTAGGCCACATACACAATGTTTGTATGCACAAGCTCACTGAGTCCTTCCATTTTTTGTCTACATTATCTTAAACACTGTCTTATTTTTTGTCTACATTCTCATTAACATTGTCCCTCTGTCATGGATCACAATCCTTCTAACTCACTATCAATTATTATTGTAAGCATATAGTTATTAACATAAAATTACTTTTCTTTAAACATTTAACATGTTAGTGAAAATACATACTTACATACACTTAATTTTAATTATTTTATATTTTTACTAAGTGCTTCCATCCCACTTCTGACACGAATGTTACAAGTTGGGCAAGAAACACTGAGGGATGGGGGTGTTAGATTAAATTATAGAAAATAATTAAAGCCAAATTCATTTACAGCTATCTATAACAAAATGCTTAAATATCACTAACAATCTCGTCTAAATTAATGTCACGAATTAAGGACAAGCAAAACAAATAATTACGATACACATAACTGTTATAAATTAAAAATAATAATGTCTCAGCCCGTTATGCCAGCTCTCTGTTCATTAAATGTTTGCATGCACACTCACAAATGAGCACACAGTGTTCTAAAAGTCGCTGAATGCAATCGTCGACTCAATTCTTCGTAGCACACAATACCGCCTAGTCCCTTGAGTGCCTGCCACAAACCGTCTCGCTGTTACCACGAGTCACTGATATGCACACAATATGCCTCTGGGCAAAATCTCTCCATGCATGTGGCCCAACTCTGTTAAATTCACTTAATTGAGAGTCCAGAAATCTCGTGGCGATGCTCTGACTGGAAGTTAACAGAAACATGTCGCACAAGGGTTTTAAGGCACAGTTGGGGTACAGTGAATAGGTAGAAGAATTCTGCTGGCAGTAATATTTACTGTTATCAAAGTGTTTACGAAACTCGACAACGGATACGGATAAGGAAACCACCCAGACGAAGCTTTATTGCAACGTTTGGAAAAAGTGTCCTAGAAATATAATACAATGATCAATGTGGCCCGACTTATAAAAACGTAAGGTGAAGGTGAGAGGATTTTAAACCCTCCCTCCTTTAACAACTAGTTCTTAAAGACAGTGAGGGTGAAGAGAGTTGAAGGGACAATACAACAGCCACGTCCGAGCTGGGATTCGAACCTCAGACCTCTCGCACGGCGACCGGCGCCTAACCGACTACCCTGTGGAGGCCGGCCTAACATGAGGCCGGCCTAACTGTTACTAAGTCGTAGTACTTCATGTGCCACAAGCAAGAGCGCATCCAACTACGCTACAGGGCCGGTCTAATTGTTACTAAGTCGTTGTACTTCGTGTACTACAAGACAGTGCGCATCCGACTACGGTACAGAGGCCTGCGTAATTGTTACTAAGTCGCAGAACTTCACGCACCACAAGCTGGTGCTTATCCGACTATGCTACAGAGGCCGGCTTAATTGTTACTAAGCAGCAGTAATTCGTATACCACAAACTGGTGCTCATTCCACCATGCTACAGAGGACAACCTAATTGTAACTAAGTCGTAGTACTTCATGTACCAAAAGCCAGTGCGCATCCGACTATGCTACAGAGGTCAGCTTAATTGTTACTAAGCAGCAGTACTTCATATACCACAACTGGTGTTCATTCGACCATGCTACAGAGGACAACCTAATTGTAACTAAGTCGCAGTACTTCATGCACCACAAGCTGGTGATCATCCGACTATGCTACAGAGGCCAGTCTAATTGTTACTAAGCAGCAGTACTTCATATACCACAACTGGTGTTCATTCGACCATGCTACAGAGGACAACCTAATTGTAACTAAGTCGTAGCACTTCATGTACCAGAAGGTGGCGCTCATCCGACTATGCTTCAGAGGCTGGCTTAATTGTTACTAAGCAACAGTACTTCATATACCACAAACTGGTGCTCATTAGACCATGCTACAGAGACCAGCCTAATTTTAACTAGGTCGTAGTACTTCATGTACCACAAGGTGGTGCTCATCCGACTATGCTACAGAGGCCATTTTAATTGTTACTAAGCAGCAGTACTTCATATACCACAAACTGGAGCTCATTTGACCACGCTACAGAGGCCAGCCTAAATTTAACTAAGTCGTAGTACTTCATGTACCACAAGGTGGTGCTCATTCGACTATCCTACAGAGGCCAGTCTAATTGTTACGAAGCAGCAGTACTTCATATACCACAAACTGGTGCTCATATGACCATGCTACAGAGGCCAGCCTAAATTTAACTAAGTCGTAGTACTTCATGTACCACAA
>PNEQ01053821.1:0-14474 GCA_003012365.1 Medauroidea extradentata | reverse complement strand
ACACTGTCGTTTAATACAGCATTGCATATGTGGCTTAATGGAGTACTGAGTTCTGAGGCAAATTGTTTTATTAGTTTACTACTTAAGCCATCATAGCCACAGGATAACTTTGATTTTAGGCTTTTTATTATTTCCTCAATTTCTTTTGCCGAAGTGTGGGGACATGTTATAAAGGGATATACTGATTTCTGCGATACTATGTTGTTCGTATTATGACTTTGAGCTGTTTTGCTAAGTAGATTATCAACAAAATTAAGGTAATATGAATTGAAAGCATTTGTAACTGTTTTTGTGTCAGAAACAGTTTTGTTTCCAATACTTAGTTTGATTTTTGAAAATGGCTCTGTTGTTTTGCCTGTTTCTTTTTTTATAATGTTGCAAGTAGTTTTGATTTTATTGTCAGAGTTTTCAATAAGACTGCTAAAGTACTTTCTCTTTGCTTCTTTAATTACATACGTTTCTTAGAATTTTGCAGTATATTTTGTACCTGTCGGCTATATCTGGATTGTTACTGATTTTAGTGGCTTTGTAAAGTTCTCTTTTGTGATCACACGAAATTTTTAATCCTTTAGTCATCCACAGAGTTTTCCTAGCCTCATTTTTTATACAAACTTGTTTAGAGGGGAAGCTGTTTTCATAATGCAGGAGAATGGAACTAAGAAACGAGTAAAATTTTTTATTTACATTTGTAAAAGACAGCCCATTTATTACCGGCAGACATTGACTGAATGGGGTTAAGTGATTACCGATAAAGATGTTATCTATGGCTGTTTGTGTGGTACCGTCAGTTCTGGTTGCAAAAAGGACTGTTGGTTTCAAGTTGAATGTCTTTAGAAGATTGTCTAAACTAGCTTTTTTATCAGTTTCTTTTAAATAATCAACATTAAAATCTCCACACAGTATTATTTCTGTATTGCGGTTATAAATAGTATAAAGAATACTTTCTAATTTACTTAGAAATGTGCTAAAACTACCTGATGGGGCTCTGTAAATGCTTAAAATTATGGCTCTTTTCCCTACATCAGTTTCTATACTAACTGAGCAACACTCAAAGTTTTTGTCTTCACAACTAGCTACCGGTATTACTTGTTGGTGACAAGTAATGTTATTTTTGACAAAAATACAAGTACCTCCTTTTGACATATTGGTTCTACAGTAACTGTGTTTTAGTTATGGAGGGACGTGGATCCGTGTGGAGAGAGTGCGAGAGCAGCAGACGCTTGACCTGCACATGGGCGTACCTTACGAGACTGTCACCATGACGGCGCTGGGGCGTGACAAGGCACTGTACTTCCGCATCTTGGAGGAAGGTGAGAAGACCCTCTGTCTTGGCCAGGCCTCCTATTCTTGCTCTGTACAAAGGCTGCTACAATGAGTCCCGAGGATAGGGTGGATAGGATAATATTACAGCTTGTGGTGTGCAAACAATTGACAGGAAAATTTTTAAGCGTCCAATAAGCTATGAGAACAGCTTCTCGAGAAGCTGCTGTTAGCAGACAAAACTGGCCAATTTGCACGAAAAAGTGTTAGAAATCAGCATAACAAAAACTACACAAACCAGTAAAACATACAGTGTTGAAAATATTTAAGGAAAAAATATACTACACAACTATTATCAAGTTACGTGTAGCGCATAATACAAATAAAATAATGTGTAAAAATTGAGCTGCAGACGACACATTTAGTAGCCTATGCAACATATTCAAGGCTCTCTTTTGTATTCTTGCTATGTTAAAGACCTGAATTGCTCGCAACTGTGTATATATAGCACTGTGATTGATCAAAACCTGGTGACACGATGACAAACACACTTTCTCCAGCTTGTGATGTTTTTGTAAGTGTCAAGTGTGTGTGGTTGTATGTGTGGCAGCACGGCAGATGGCCCTCCAGAAACACGAGGGTAAGACTGTCATGTACACCGCAGTCGGCTCAGAGTGGAGGCAGTTTGGGCACCCACGTAACCGTCGCCCCCTGCACTCTGTGGTGTTGGACGAAGGCATTAGTGAGCGCATCCTCACCGACATACAGGAGTTCATTGGTAACTCCGCCTGGTACAGTGACAGAGGTCAGTTACTCTCTCATTTCATTATGTCATGCTCTAATTATATAAAATATAAATACTCCATGTTGAATTAATTTAATTTTGATTCATAGTTGTCTGTGAATATTCATGTATACAGTTCATAGCAGCACATTCTGCAACCAGCTGTAGCTGGCTATTTAGGTAGGCTACGTTGTTTTTATCATGCCAGCTCATAAAGAGGTCAGCTTGTAGAGTCAGTATTTTTTGGATAAATAATTTAGGCTACTGTACACTGTTGTTTGATGAAATATCCCACAATGTATGAATAATGGTCTTCTTTGCTTATGACAGTTTTGTGGTAAACGAAAAGTGTGGTAATTCAAACAGGCCATGGTGTAAATTATGAACTGAAACTACGGTGGTGTTGAGACTAGAGCGTTTGTTCATACTACAGGTACCCTGAACAGTAGATTGTGTTTGCAGGTGTCCCGTACAGGCGTGGCTACTTGTTGTACGGGCCTCCGGGCTGTGGCAAGTCGTCGTACATCACGGCGCTGGCGGGCCACCTGCAGTACGGCATCTGCATGTTGAACCTGAGCGAGAGAGGTCTCACGGACGACCGTCTGAACCACTTACTGAACACGGCGCCGCAGCAGAGCATTTTGCTGCTGGAGGACGTGGATGCTGCCTTCGTCAGCCGCCAGGATACGGCCGCAGGCAAGTCCTCGTCTCTGAGGCGGACCGGCGGTGTTGCATGTCCAGTCCCTCCTGGTTGCTACCACATGTACAACCTCACCACACACATTACACTAAAAATATGTGCAACAAGATGAGACAGCAAGCACCATTGTAGACTCGTGTGTTTGTTCCATGACTTGGACTAAAAGGGGGACGAAACTGTCCGAGTTACGATTCATCAGTTTTATCCAGGGCCGTCTGGAGAGGAAAGGTAATCAGTCGTTTATCAAAAGGAAAGGGAAGAAATTGGTATGGTATCATTTCTACAAGAGAGACGGCAATGGCATATACTGCTTTGTACGTATGAAGTTACTGGGGAAGGGGGATAGTGGTGATGTTATCTGTGTAATGTGGACTATAGAGATGTTAATATTGAGAAATAACTTAACGTCCGTATGTCACAGTGTGTGCAGCCAGCTGCTAGCCGATAGTTACACGACTGCTACGTGTTCAAAATGTATAGTCGGATCTTATACCGTACGACGTGGAACAAAACAGTGCTACACCACTGAGGGTCGTGATGTACACAGGTTTCTGAAATAAAGCGGAAGGTGATAGTGATCATAGTGTGGCGGCACTGCTCACCTTCACACACATACTGCGGTTCGTTGCACCCACGCCGACCACGTGCTCAACAAACGCGCCATTGGTAATTTGCCCGTAGAATATTATTAAATTTCACATGCCCTCAGCTAGTCGTAGTTTCAGCGGTAGAGTCACAAGTTCTTACCTCAGTGTCGTGGGTACGAGAAGAGGAGAACGAAAACCCTCTAAATAGTTACCTCTTTAGGGGTACACAGAGATCGTTATTACCAATAAATGATAAAAGTACCATTCGGCTGCACGATGTTTATTGAATTCACTGATTCAATCTCAACAACACCATTACAGATCCCTGTACAACACACGCGGTGGGCTCTCACCTCAAGCCTACATCTAGTTTATACTGCAAAAAAAAACGGAAGCTAAATTCAGATCAATAATTATATTTGCGCAGCCCGATGGCTCACGTTACCAGAAACAGAATGCTATAGCCCCAATGTTAAAGGATCTCCATGGCACGGGAGCTCTCCCCGCACGCGTCCGATCACTTCGACATCCAGATAGCTAAGAAGGAAGAAGCTAAGGTCTGGCGCCCTCGCTGGCCCAGCCGGAAGTCGCCCATAGATAAGATGCCACAGTATGACCACCTCAGACTCCCCTTCACCTACTGGGAGCACTCATTTTTACTGGTGTTGCTGTTATCCATTCCTATGGTACTACAGCTTAAAACGGCAAATTACAACATTAATATTACAATTTTTGTTTCAAAACATTTTCCTTGAAATAATATTATCTCAGTTCCTTTTATTTCCTTGCAATGTTGGCAGTAGCAATTTTATCAGTTCCTTGTGCTCAGCGCTTCTTAACATCTGCATTTCTAAGAACAAAGGGGATGTAAACAACAACATGAACAATCACACTTTCCTTCGAGTGCTCTCACCTACCATACATAATGGTCAAACTAAGCAGTAATTATTTATTTATACCGGTTCAGCCCACCACTCGTAAACTTACTTTATTTATTTTACAACAAATTTCAATGCTTAAATTTATATAGACCAATATTTCTGTCCTCTTCCCCTCCTTTATCTCCTGCCGTGGTCTACACCTACATACAGGTGTCAAGTCCCGGCCTCACACAACTTACTCTTAACACAAGTCCTTCGTTTGTTGCTTCCCTCGGTGATCTCGACGCACTACACTGCCCTCGGCACCACTCATCCTTTCTCTTCTAGCTAGTGCTCACGAAGCATACCATTAGACATATGCTGACGCTGGTAATCATGTACAGAAATATGTTTATGTTTTAAGAATTAAGTTTAAAATTACGTTACGTTTACGCCACACTGAATGCTACAACTACGCATCACAAATAAATTTGGAAACAAATAGGGCGGGTTAGGCCAAGTACCTTACAATAGGGACAGTTTTTTTCTGTTACTGTTTAAAAAAAGAGGAAGTCAAGCGTCTGCTTGTAGAAATAAAATAAACGTTAAGAATTTTGGCAATGTTTGTGTAAACTGTGTTGTAAAGTGGAGCACTCCTTTACAGCAAAATGTGCCTTTTATTATACAGATTATGATTGTTGAAAATCCAGTGTTTCGGGATACATGTGGCGGTGTGGCCACGCACTGTGCTCGGTCTGACCGGAATTTTCATGGTTCCTCAAAAAAAGGGTTGTAAAAATAGGATGGTCATAACAACAAGATTTGAGTGTACCGCACTGTCTGTAAAATGTGCATGTGATGTGTGTGCAGCAAAGGCAGCGTTTGATGGGCTCAACAGGGTGACGTTCAGCGGGCTACTCAACTGTCTGGACGGCGTGGCGTCCACGGAAGCTCGCATCCTCTTCATGACCACTAACTACCTGGACAGGTACGCACCAATAAAAACATCTGTGCTCGCTTGGGTAACACACACATATTTAACATACTGTACGTCTGTATGTGTCTGTACATGCAATTTGCTGAAAACAAAACCTGAGCATAATGCATTTAGACCTCGTAACTACATGAGCAACAATGATGCATGTACAGAAGTTTTCTAGAGCCCAGTTAAAAAATAAACAGGTTAAATAATTTAGATAACATAAAGAGGAAAATACTCCAGCTGTAGCTAGTAGGAAAGGTTACTTGAAATAATGTTGTGTAAAACAAAGTGGCTGCTAGGCTATCAACATGTACAAGCGACAGAAGCACAAGTACTCCTGTTTTAGTACTTCACAGATACAGAAATAGGATGACACACAAAAATTATGTGTTGTCTTATTTTTGGGTCTGTATCTGTCAAGTACTAAAACGTGAGCACTAGTGCTTCTGTCTTTTGTACATACTTAAAAATATGTAGGTTAGGTTAACCAAGTAAATAAATACATACTGTAGTAGAAGTTTGAGGTACTCACAGGCTTGTATTTGTTGATACAGTAAAACCTCTTTATAACGACCACATGTCTATAATGACCAATTTTTCGGGAAACCGTCATTGTTTAATTTTTTTTTAAATTTCAAGGAAATCGGCAAAAAATAGGTTTTTGTGCGCCGTGTTGCATTTCAGGTGGCGAGAACTCAGGGATGTAGCCACGTGAGGCGGCATGGGTCGGTAAAACCCTCACTCGGAAATTACCGACCCACACTAATTTTATCTAAAGGCCATAAATTCCAGCATACATGGTGAGTAATGTTATCTCCTTGTTGCACTAATAAGTTTTTGCCACCTGGCCGGAGTCAGACGAGTAAAGGTGGAAGGGGGAAGTTTGAAGACAAGCCTTTGTGCTGGGCTATGTTCAGTACTGTCAGTGCTGATGCCCTTTTAACGAGTGCAGTTAATGCAAAAACGGCGCCGTGAACGAGTCCAAACTAAGTAACTTATGCTGTTCTTACCCGTTACCCAGCTGTGTTTATTTTCCAACGCTGGCCTGGCTGATATGTAGTGCTGATAACGCTTCTCCCTCGTTTTTTTGTCTTGCTTTCACTTCGCTTGCAGTCACACGCACATACACAAACTGCCACGGGTAGATGCGGGGAATGAAAAATCCTGTAGTGCAAACGGTAATAGAGATTATCTTTAGCGGCGTAAGTATAAGCGTGAAAGTGAGCTGATAATGGCTAGGGGAAGGGTAGGGTTTCAGTTTGGATGCCTGCAAGATATTTTTCTGCCAAGGGGGTGGGGGAGGATATTGATTGACATTTCCCGGGAAACGCCTCGCAAGTTGTTTCCCACGCTGATGTTTGGGAAGGTATGTAGAGGAGGGGAGTGAGCTGCCGGCCGTGAGACAAGCATGTGACTCTAGCTGTCATGGTCTTTATCTACAAAAAATAAGATTAAGATTTCGCTTTATTATAAAGAAATGGGGAGTAGATAAACTGTGCAACGGTCAAACCACACTTGGGGGGGGGGGGGGGCTGTGCCAACAAGAATGGTGTGAAATCAAGCAATACATGGCTGATAACCACCGAAAAAATACATGTACAGAAGTTGTACACATTCTTTGCACTGGCAAAACAATTGAAAATCTGTTTCCAAATATAGCCAAACTTGTGCAAGTTTACAGAGTCATTCCACTTCACACAGCTGACTGTGAGAGAGAGTTCTCTCAAATAAAGCTCATAAAAACTGACTTAAGAAACAAGACTGGGTGAGTTCACGCTCGATTCCCTGCTACACATTTCACTGGAAGGTCTAGATGTCCAAGAGTACCCATTTATAACTGCAGTTCAGCATTGGGCAGCACAGAAGAACAGAAGAATTTGCTTGAAGTAGCAGTGAAAGTTAACCATGGTTGAGATTTATTGTTAAATAAAATTGGGGTGTTTATAACAGATCTACAGAATTTGACGTAAAAATTAAAATTTTTTAGTGTATTACAGTTTTTGTACAAGTAACCCACACTCTCAAATTCCTAGCTACATCCCTGCGAGAACTGTACTCTGCGCGGCAAGTGGTAACTCATCCTTCCCCTCTCCTGCCATAACAGTACTCTTTTATCTTCCTTTCCCCTCACGTGAATACCTGACGAGCTCGGCATTCTCCACCTTTGTTCACGTGCCAGTGTTCTCTCGCTTGCTGTTAGAAACACTACACACACTCTGTTTGCTCTATTATAACTACTTTATTACGCGACTTTTGGATTTCTCTTGGTTTTTTACAATTTATGACAACTTATAACGCTTTGATTTTCACTATTTAAATTTGGTAATTTATTTGGTTTGAGTTTGTGTACGATTATTGATGACCCACGCAGTTCTTTTGGTTTTTGATTTGGTTACAATTATAAGGCTTGATTCTGTAAACGATTGTTGACGACCCACACAGTTTTTTTTTTTTTTTTTTTTTTTTTTTTTTTTTTTTTTTTTTTTTTTTTTTTTTTTTTTTTTTTTTTTTTTTTTTTTTTTTTTTTTTTTTTTTTTTTTTTTTTTTTTTTTTTTTTTTTTTTTTTTTTTTTTTGCTTTTGATTTGGTTACGATTATTTGGCTTGATTCTGTAAACGATTGTTGACGACCCGTACATTTTTTAAAACTTCATACAAACTTTCAATATTTCTATAATGAGTGGAAAGCGAGTCGGCTTGTCGCTTCTGAAGTATGAAATAATCAGGGAAGTGGAATCGACACATAAGCCAAAGTCAGAGATTGCGCGGAAGTTCGGCATCCCGAAATCAACATTGTTTACAATCTTAAAAATAATGAGGAACGAGATCGTAAATGCAGTGCAGAAGGAAGGACGCAATGCAAACGTAAAAATACTAAGGCGTAAGATGCGCGCCAATTGGGAGGAAGCTGTGCTGGAATGGTTCCGCCAACTTAGAGCACAAAACTTGCCTGTAAGCGGAGGACTTTTTAAAAAAAATTGGAAACAGTTGTTCGGCCCTTTTATTGTGTGCTAAGAGAGCAGAAAGTCAGTGAAAATGTCCTGGGTATGACATTAAATTGCCCTCTCCGCAGCCTTTAATTTTTATCTGCTGTGGAGTTTTTTTCCCCTTTCATGAATTTTTCTTCTTTCTCCTGTAATTTTTATTTTGTTTTAGTGAGTGTAATTATTTTTCCTCAGATTGTCAAATATGTCCTGGGTATGGTATTAAACTGCTCTATTATTATTATTGGGTGTACTTTTTCAGATTGTCAAATATGGCTTCCGCAACTTAGTTTTATGTATTTCAATTTTACTGATATATGTTGTCTTTTTTTTCTTCCCCAGTTTTAAGTGAGCAGTAATTTAAAAAATAGTTTTTTGTAAAGGGAAAATTTTGCAAGCAGCGTAATTTATTATATAGATTCGTAACAAATATGTGTGTGTAAATTTTATAATTATATGTATTATTATTCAGTAATATGTATGTATTTTTGATGTGGTTATAACATTTTTTTCATTAAAAACATTTTAATCGTTACGTTAAATATTATTTTGCTTAAAAGGAGAGTGATGGGCAGCAGCTATGGGTATGGCAGAGGCTGCAAAATAAGTACATTAGATGGGCGTGTTATTGTAATCATATTAATTATGGTCAGGGAAATTCATTTTAATATTTCTGTGGGAACCATGTTACATACATGTGTAAGGACAAACACATTGCTGCACGACGTTTCGCTGGCTAGGCCAGCTTCATCAGGTGGCAAGTTCAGGCACACTGAGTAATGGTGGCGGTAGAAGCGTGGTTGGTTACCCTAGCGGCCATGGAGCAAACTATAGTGTGGCGGGAAAATTCAAACAGAAGAGATGTGGAGGGCGTAGTGGTATTCTGGTGCTACAGTTGGGATTATCTGATGTTGAAACCCGGGGGTTGTTATGTATTGATGAGTGAGTTCCCTGTGCCTTAGTTCTGAGCTATTGTTTGATGTTGGTATGGCTCTTCCTACTTTGGTTTAGTTTGTGTGAAGCAGCAGGTACGACTGGTTTGTCAGGTAAGTCCACTTTACCGGCTCTATGATCGTTCGTTCTAGGTCAGAGTGTGTTGGTGATAAGGCCTGTGTGTTCTGCATTGCAATGTTTACACTGTAGCTGGTATATGAGGTTTTCTGTCGCACAGTTGTAGCTGCCCAGTGTGAGGTATGTGTGATTGGTAAGTCTGCTGGTGAGTGGCGCAGGAACGACAGCGTGGTTTTGTGAGGGGTGGGAACCCCTGGGTGCTATGATAGTGTTGTTGGATGAGGTTGGCTGAAGTTGCGGATGTACTACTAGTTTATTGCGGAGATTTGATGGGCATCTGAAGATTAGTCTGGGAGGCTTAGAGAGCTAGTTTTTAGTTTGTGGTGCAAAAGTAAGGATTTTAAAATAGTTATCAGTTTATTCACTCTCTCACTATTCAGGCCACAAATACAGCTGAGACCAGTCTAGCGATGGCGGTGGTATTATCACGTGTTAGAAAACATAGTGATGTTGTCCAGGTAAGCATGCAGTAAACCTGAATTACTTTGACTATTTGCAGGGTAACTTTGACCATTTAAAATGTTGGTTTTCGGGCCTTTTCGTAAATTAATTGATTATGGAGCCAAGATGGTGTACAAAATTCCTTTAATCCCTATGCATAGCTTTCTTCACTAAATGACATTGTATTTGCTGTCATGTAAGATGACTATTTTTACATATTATTAGCCTTTAAAAATTGCTACTTGTCTTATGTAAAGGTATGAAAATGTTGTTAACGTAAAAATAGTTTGAAAGTTGTGGAGTTGTATTATGTTTTCAAGGATTGAGTTTTCTGTCAAAAATAAAAAGTGCCCCATTGTGTAATAAAACTTACTGTTCAAAATTTAATGGGTGTTGCATATTTGTGACGTAGGCCACTTTTACCTCGCAGTGAAGCATGTACCACTTGGCAATCAACGTTACTGTAGTGTGTGGCTAGATCCTGTACCTCGCCAGCCCGCAACTCTTCACACGTCCAGGCGAAGAAAATCTAGATTCCGTACACTGCAGTCATATGTCTAGCGCTATATTCAAAAGTGAATTGTGCACAACAATAGCGCACAGGTATGCAATGACCTTGCAAGTAGTTGCCATGTAGTGCGTGGAGGGACTTCAGTCCAACATTGCCAAGTAGCACAGCTGCCCCAGCAGCTGATACCACCGCCGTGCATTTTCAGGCCAGTGTTGTATATCTACATGTAATAAAAGCATTAAAAATATTTCAATTATATTTACTGTATATGTTTCTGATTAAGGAAAATGATATTTTGTTGGCTGGGAATTAAAATTGTAATAATATACTTTTTTGAGATTTTGTACCTTCAAAACGATAATTTGTCTTATTTGCAGGGTTGTTATTTATGCCGGCAAAGTTTTGAGTAGACAAAGTTATCGTATAGCGACAAAGAAACCCCAATGTACGGTAACAAAACTCTGCCATATATCTCATGAGCACCAAGGCACACTTGAGTTTCTGAAAAGTGGCTATGGTGTTTTGAAGGCCTAGTGACATCATGTCAAGTAGGTAAGCTTTTTTGTTTGGTGTAGTGAAGATGGTGTACTGATTTAGGCAGCTCTGTAATTGGCCAATATCCATTTCTCGTGGTCAGGCGGTTGAATATTGTGGCAGGTCTGGGATTGCGCAAGACATTGTCGGTCTGGAGATAATGTCATTCAAGTTGTGATGATTCCCACAGAACTTCAACAAGGAAGAGTACGGCTCGGACGTTGTAGGCTGAGACCGATGACTTGATTATCCTGTATCTGCTCTATCTGGCACTTCCTCAGGGATGTATTGCCGCATCATTGTGGATGACCTTGGCTTTCATTAAGTGTATAATGAGTGATAGTGAAGGTTTCCAAGTGCAAGCAGTTCTGGAATACAGAGCTGCGGTCCTGTAATATTTGTATCAACTGCAAGGTGCTCCAATCTCCCGTATAATGAACATCTCCCATGATCACTTAGGGGTGTTGCTGTGTCTGGAGTCTCCAGGTGATGGTTTGACGTCGGGCTTGTACAAGATAGCTGCACCCTTGACGACAATCTGTTATCTTCTGCTGTTCTGCTACATATAGTTTGGGATAAAGTGAGCGCAAAAGATTTACGGCTAATTGCACATTCACTCTGAGTAAATTCAAATGTGAAGCGTTTTCATTGTAGAAACTAAAAGTGAGTGAAATCTATGGTAAGGTGTCCTCAGACCTTCGTTAAGATTTTCTCAAGCTACATATCAACAATAGCAGGCTTAATTTAGAGGTTAGGATGTCACATGGGAGAAAATACCTAGTATTTTTATTTTGAATTTGTTAGTGATATTCTGATGTGGAACATAATTATAGTGTAAAGGAAGGAACACATTGGTATTTAATTTACAAGATAGTTTATATTCGTTAAACATTTTTACAAAAAAGAAATGTGTTTTAAATGCCACTTTTGTTTTCAAAATAAATGGTTATGAGACTATATGAAAAAAAATCAAACACACATTTGTTTTTAAAATGTATTGTATTATTTTTGTAGAACTTTAGTATTTGCTATACAAGATGAAAAAAAAAGTTTATATAATTTTATAACTTAAATGTCACTATCAGTAATAATTTATTTGTGTGTAAATGTAAACAAATGTTGTATTTTTATTTAAAATTCTGCTATTCTTATTGTACAGTTTAGAAAGATGAAAACAAAGTTTTAATTTTGCGTAACAAAGTATGAATTATCAAATCACCAAAACGTTAGTTTTGCTCATTTTAATTGGAAAACAATGTACATTTTAGGTAAATTCGTAAGTCAGTGCACTATTAAGAGAAATTATTTTTCTCGCCAATTGTGTGGTAACACTTCATCTGAAATGAGATATCTCAATTTCCTGACTGTGTAAAGAAAAGGAAAAATTCTCATTTTACTCAAGTTCTCCTCAGTTTCACTTTTACCTCAAGAATTTCCACACTGTGCTCTGTAATCTGCACTTAACTTTTGGAGAGAAAAAAAACAGCTCTTACTGCATATTGTTCAACATCTACGATACTGTAGTTACTTTAAAGCCTGTGTTGTTGGCAGTGAATTGCTGAATGTATTTATGTATATTTTTGTGTTTAAATACAATACAGTAATATAAAAATAGCATCAACTGAAATCAAAATATTTGTATTTTATTTCATCAATAAATATTTCTTATCAAACTAGGTAAGCTACATAGGTTCCTAGGACCACACAATTTATCTTACACATACAAACATTGAGTGACGTGTCCAGAGATGTTAGATATTTCCTGCTGTTAGCAGTTACACGTGGAAAGATACTAATTGATTGAAAATAGAAATATAGCAGGGCTCTTATGAATCCTTACTTTATCCCCAACGTGACCGTCGGTAATCAGAGGAACTCCCTCCTGGGCCGTCCTTATTTCTTCCGCATGTTTGCTGGGTTTCTGCTACTATCGAGGCAGACATGAGGTTAGCGTTGGCCGCCACATCCTGTGTGTAACCGTATTTTTGGGTAGTTAAATTGCCTATCCATGAATTGGGTCGGATAAATTTTAGGTCCAGAATTTTTTGGGTCTAACTTGTAACCTAAAAAAACAGTGATTAGAACAAAACTTCTTGTCAACATCCTGCCAAATTGTAATCTCTTGGATGATCTTGCAGAATTAATATTAAACTGCTTTGCATAGAAATAAAGTAAAACTCTAAGAAGCTCCCACATAAAAAGTTTTCCGCAATAATAAGTTTGAATTATGTTTACCACTTCCATTACTACAATAGTAAATTTACCCTTCTAAGAAATTTTTCCTTGTTAATAAGTTTGAATTTTTCAGTCCCTTCAGAAACTTCTTAACAGAGTTTTACTGTAATCCCTCGTTTCAATTGTCTTCAGTTATTTTTTGTCTTAGATATTTTCCGATAAAGTTGTTGCACTAGGAACTACTATACAAGTAGGGAACTACCCACGTGGAAATTATATACTGAAAAGCATACTTTCACTTAAAAAACTTTAGGCCTACGAATAATTTCAAATTTGTGATTCAGCTGATAAGTTGTTCAGAAATCAAAATTATAAACTTTCTGTGTACCCAGTGCGACTTTGTAGCTATCAATTTCACACAGACAAGAAAATGCAATGTTGTTTATGACTGTTACCTTTAGGTAAGTTCAACAGTGTTTGTATTAAGTCTTCAGCTGTCAGATTTTATGACAATAAAACTGTGACCACTTTATCTCAGCTTTCACGTGGTTACTTGTCCGCATTGCATGTAGACCAACGCCTACACATTTTAAACTAAATATGTATTACTCTGGATAGGTCTGTTAAATACATAATATCTGGTAACATCATGATTTCACCATTTTAGACAAATTCTAAGACATTTGTAGTGAGACAGAAAAAATACGTAATGCTTACTATCCAGGAAAACTTCTTAAAATGGTTAAATTACTTACTATAGGAGGTTCGGCACGAAGTGGGCACTCAAAAAAGCCCTGCTTAAGTTCTGTTTTTAGACAATTCATATCTTTCCGCAAGTAACGTCTAATGACGGGAAAAGTCTAACCTCTCTGGACACGTCACTTAATGTTTGCACGAGTAAGATATATTTTGCAGTAAGTATGAATCAATACAGTTTGATAAAATAACAGTTTTAATATTATATAAAATACAGTTACAATAGAACCCCGATTTTAAGAGTACCGGATTTTACGTGGCTATCAGTAACCAGCAGACAATCTTTATTTAAATTTTTTTTTAAATTGAAACAAATTAAATAAATTGCAGTTTTAACTACAGCTTAACCTCGATTTTACAGCGTCAGATATTACTACAGTGCATGTTCCGGACAGTACTGTTGTAAAATTGATTGTCTCGTTAAATCGGGGTCTCGCTATAACGAAAACCCCGATTTTAGGAGGCCCTCGATTTTACGACAGTATTTTCGGGAATTATGGACTCTCGTAAAACCGGGGTTCTACTCTATGTCGCTTTCGGTTCATTTTGTTCCAGCACTGTTAAATGTAAATAGGGAAAATACACAGAACTATATTGCGCAATTTTTTTTCCAGCCATGCAAGTACATAGATTAGGCCATTCGGAATAAAGTAAGCACTAAAGATTTAACCTTTGAAAAAAATCACTAGCCGTTACTGCATATACATCACCACTAACAAGAGTTACTTTACTGCTTGTATGGTTGGTAGCGATTTATTGTACGTAGTTCCGTGTATTTTCCTATTTGAATACAACATTAGTGAAAGAACATATGACGAACTCGACCTGTCT
>PNEQ01053815.1:0-10721 GCA_003012365.1 Medauroidea extradentata | reverse complement strand
CTGCCAAAAGTGATTAAGTTATAAATGCTATTTCGTTTAAAAACAGTAAATAATTGTAGATATTAACAAAAATGTGGTATGTTATTATACTGTGACACAACAGTACCAAACGACGAATAGACTTTAAACTTGGGCAATTGTTCGTGAACAACATATACATATTCCCAGCATTTTTATCATTTTATCTCATTTTGACATTCTCACTTTTGGCAGTAAACCGACGATATATCATCTCACTAATCTCAGGTTTGGGGTACCAAATACGTTTCCGCGAAACCTTAACTCTCTGAAACTTTGTAATGTCAATAAAGTTAAAGTGAATATTTTGACAATATATAATTGAGGGCACCGTCACCAATGGTTGTGCACAGGGTAAACAGATGTTTCTCGTTCGATTAACCTCTTACCTTAGATGTCTGTAACTACCATAGAACGTCAAATTGACAGTTTTATAAATAAGGCCCAGGCGAAGTTGCTGTTAGTGGCAGGGACAAACTTAAGACTGCTTTTCGCGTGGACAGCTATAGCTACTTACCCTTCTGCAGAATTAGTTCAACTAGCCGCTTGGACATTCTAACACTTGACGACTGAAGTACCAATCTTGTGTACAAAGAGGTTTTTCAATTAAAGTAAATATTATCAGTTACGAATAATACTCGCGAGCAAAGCCGCGGGGGACTGCTAGTAAATTATAATTTTAAAAACTGTTTCTATATTGTACGTATTGCTGTACACTCTACAGTTTAATGGGACTTTGCTTCTGTATTTCCTACTATATCCAAATGTGGCTCATTTTCAAATATATTTAAATGGTCTTCGGTTGTATTCCATATAACAACAAATGTTTCAGATTAATCGAAAAAAAGTCATTAGCTAAACATTACGTTGAATTATTTTTTCACTAGAATTCTAATCGAGCACAGTTTCTGTTGTTACGTCATATGCCGTGTGCTAATGGTTTTAAATTGTAAACCAACTCTTAGGCCTTTGGTCAAATTGGCGGCTGATGCTGTTGTTGTTGTTGTTGTTGTTGTTGTTGTTGTTGTTTGTGGTTGGTGTTTAAAACGTCGGTTGGCACAACAGACGTTTCACTTTATATTTACGAACATTGAAATCTGCAAGAAGCCTTAAGAATTAATATTTTAATCTTATTGTACGTATAAAATAAAGCTGATTTGAACTAAATTAAGTAGAAACGGAATTACAGTTTTTAGGTTGCTGAAATAATTTAAGATGGTAATATAGCCTATACGTTGTGCTTGAGAATATTAGGAACTATAATGAGGGTAAACAATTTTTTTTGTGTTAGAACTAAATATCAGCATTATTTCTACTGCAATTATATTGGCCGTTTAAACTTTACTGTTCTATATTTTGAACACGACTTCAACACAAATATCAACACAAACAATCGGAAATGAGAATTGAAATGCTTCAGTGACTAATGTCAGGCACTGCAACAACAATTCCAACCACCAACAGATAGTTATGGCATTACGTATGTCGTAACCTATCCTTCAACTGCCGCCAGCACCAACCAACAACACAAACAACAATCAATTCTGCCAGAGGCCTTAGTCGATAAGCCAAGTAAAAAGTGTTCAAGTAGCCAAAAACTACTTTCTGTAACTCAAGTGTAGTAAATATTTTGGTGCTATTTTACCAAGTAGTATAGTGATAAAAGTTTTAGAAAATAATAACATATTTCAAATGTTATAACCAGGACAAATAATGATGATTTTCATTTATTTTTATTGTGCAATTCAAATTTCAAAGTTGTGTAGTATTATCACGTTAATGCACTACTTGGAATTACCTGTGAAAACACCAGTACACTATAAAAATATTTTGTGGATATTCATTAAGGGCGCCGCCTACTACGCGCTTATAATGGTTTGCAGTGTATTCATAAATACGTATATTTTTTTAACGAAACTATTCCACATATATTCATTGCGTTAATGTACGAAAAGAAAATTAACTCCAAACGATGACGGGAAGGTAATTTTAAAGCATCATGTAAATTAGAAAAATCATTTCGGAGCCCCTCAAAATTGCTCTACACACCTTCTTCAATATGTTATAGCTGAAAACAACTCACGGGATTCGTGTGAAACTACATTATAAACATGTAATGGACTTCGCTTAGAACTTTCTATCAATAAAAATATGGCGTCATCACTGAAAGTGTCAGTCAGGCGACTGTTCTACGATGCCACTGCACGTCGTTTCAGTGTCTTGAGGTAGTGGTGATACCACACAAGATGAGCCGGTCAACATAACCCTTGGCACCGTGCCTCACTCACACAAACACACCGCCAGTACGCGGGCACCTTAAGGCGTCTGTGTTGCTGTATTTTAAATTTTATTATAAAATTCAACGTTAAAGTAGAACGCTGCTTGAAGGGTAGCTGTCTGCACTGAAGAACAAAGACAGCGAGGACAACACAAAGAGACACAAAGACAGAAATGTTTGTAGAAAGACAACACAATGTAGGCTACATATCACAGGTTATTATAGTAGCCTCCCTTCGACGGCAACGTTGTACTATTATAACCCATGCTATGTACATTTTATTGTCTTGTACTTATGTGGTTCGCGATAAGAGAGCACTTTTAAAGACCAACTTATCTAGAATAATTATTACAATTTTATTTATTATGACATTAGAGTGAGTGAGAGATTTTGGTCAGAGCTCAACATCGAGGTCTTCAGCGCTGGTGAGGGGTGACATGAAGTGAATAAGGAGCGGCGCCGGAATGAATGGGCGGGGGAACGGGAGATCCCCGAGAAAACCCGCTGACCAGCGGCATCGTCCGGAACGATTCCCACATGCGAAAATCTGGAAACCGATCTCGTCGGGAATCGAACCCGGATCACCTTGGTGGGAGGCGAGAGGTCTGACACCTCGGCCACCGCGGACCCTTATGTACTTAGAAGTAATTTTTTGAGTTCTGTACGTTCTATACACTTTGATTGTTACTTAGGGTGGTTTGTTTACATTATGAACTAGCAGGATAACATAAATTATTTGAAAATAAAATCGTAAGTAGGGCGTCAAAAATACTTACTTCATCCCGGATAACATTTACCTACGTATTAAAGGTGTTTGGTGTTGTTCTTTAGCAGTAACGCGAGAAACCTCCCCTTACAACAAAAGACACACTCCAAAAATTAAATGTTGATTTCAGGTACATGCGTGAGTCATAGTGTAGCGTGATATTGTTATAAGTTATAACAAGTTTATGTCCGACTATATATAATTTTGGAAAGAGAAGTGAAGAGATTCTGATCGGTGTTTAACAGCTAGGTGTTAATCTCTGGAGAGGGGAGACATGATGTGAGTATGTAGCAGTGCCTAGAGTGCGTGGTAGATAAAATACCGCTGACAACATCAATTGATTTCTAAGCTTTTTTCGAAGCCAACATGGATACAATACTCAATGGAAATCCAAGATAATAGTATCTGCCCACTTTATGAGTAAATATTTATCAAGAATTACTCATTCGTTACGTGTGATCTCTTGCGCCGCAGTTAAATGCACAAGGTACCGGCGTCAGAGATTGTGCCTCAGAAGTTCGTAACACTGGAAACAATTTTGTTTAAAACGTTGGCTAAAACTATTCTCTAGGATTGCTATTGTTTAACTTTCGCAAATTGACTTCAATAAGCATACAGTTATAGATTAATGATATCAGCGTTTACTTATGTACCACGCCCTCTTATGGGGTGGGAGAAACGAGATATCCCGAGAAAACCCGCTGACCAACGATGTCACATGGCACGATTCCCACACACGGAAATCCTGGTAAACACTGCCGCCGGTAATCGAACCCAGCTTACCTTTGTGGGAGGCGAGTGGATACTGACACGGCCAGAAGTCTTGTGCGAAATTTATTCAGAAATGGATTTACAAGTATGGTTAGCCAATTAAATGTGATAGTGTTGCTGTATTGAGTACCCCTTAAACTAACTGAATGATCTTGAAGTTTACGAATTAATACACTATTCAACACAGTTATTTACATAAGAATTTGTTATCCTCGAATTGTTGTTTCTCGTACTTACTTTGAGGTTAAATCAACATTGCGGATATTCAGAACATTTTCTGCTCTGATTGACTGATGTCCTATGCGTCCGCTTAAGAAATAAAATACAGCCATTTCCCATGTCGTATTTAATATGCTTACGACCTTTCTTGAGCAGTTATGAATCATTAAGTTTGAAATGTAGAAGATATGTGTTGTGCGAACGTGCTATGTTATATGTTTAAAGTTTTATTAACAACGATGAAACCATCTTAAGGTGGCCACTGCCTAAGCCGCCGTGCGCTGTACCGTGTTTCACCCGTTACAAAAACTGCTCAACCCGCACGAGAGATATCTGTTTAGGAATACCATCGAAAATACATTGTACGTGTGTATGCCCATTCCAGTTTCACCACTTCTCAGCCTATGTTATAGCTAGAGCCAGTGATTTTAGGTGGAAATAATTCTGCAACAATTTGTTTCAATTCCTTATATAAAAATTTGTTTCTCTGCTTCGTGGTCAGTGATTGGAAGTTTTTAACTTTTGGCGTCTCGGGGTCCTACCCTCAAATTACTGACGTGTGGTGTCGCGGTAACATTGTTCTGGTTGGTACAGTCAAATGAGCCACGTCCCTGCCCTATTATATTCTGTCAATAACTACGAACTAGAGTTTCAGGTGTGCACGTGAGTCAATGAAACAAGTTCTTGCAGAATTATTTCCACCAAAAACCACTGGCTCTAGTTATAGCGACCGAAAATGGCGGAAATGGGTGTTTTGCGGTCCTTTTCTAGTAGCACAGAATATTTTTTTAAGGTATATGTGACCTTTATCTTTAATTATACGCCATAAACTAATAGAGGCACCATCGAATGTATTACATAGGCTAGTTGTCGGCGAGAAGATTGCGCGTTAGTTCAATGACTTGTTCCTAGAGGTCAGGGTGAGGTGTGATGCGCGTACTGTGTCGTCCTTACCGCTTCCACACTTGCAGGCCTCGAACGTGCAAAATACGTCTGCCCAGGCGACCACCTTAAGGACGTCCTAGTTACATTAAATATTAATTTTATATTTGCATGTAATTTTGTTGATTTTACAGACCGTATTTGTCAGTACAGTTTCTTCTCACGAAATAATTTTAGGGCACATCGTTTTCTTATGATGGTGCTTCAAAGTCAAATTTCGCACGTTATATTGCTACGTAAATAGTGAAAAACAACTGACTTACTTAAATGAAATAAATCACAGTGGAATAACATGCCATGGACTTCTTCACCTAACATTTACAAATACGCAACGTAGTAATTGGGATATTTAAAAAAAATAATTGCAAATTACGGGTAAGAAGTTAGAAATTCAGCAAATATTAAAACACAAAAATTGTTCACTGTGAGTTTTTCTAATATTGCGTTACGTGTCCAATGGCATGTTATTTCACTGTGAATTACTTATTTTAAGCGAGTCAACTGTTTTCACTATTTGCGGGGCAGCGTAACACGCAAATTTTGACTTTGACGCACCGTTATGAGGAAACTATGCTATCTAAAATTGTTACCTACTGTTCTCGCAAGTATCGTATACAAAATTAATACTTTTTCGTAAAACCCTTATGAAGGCGGGCTGACGTAAACACGACCTATTGACCATCCAGAGGGGCTGCGGTGGCCGATTGATCAGGCTATCCGCCTCCCACGATTCGTCTCGATTCCCGGCTGGGTCGGTCCTCGGATTTTCGCATTTGGGAATCGTGCCGGATGATGTCGCTGGTTGGCGGGTTTCCTCGGGAATCTCCCGTTTCCCCTGCCCTTTCATTCCAGTGCTGCTCCATACACACCTTGTGTCACTCCTCGCCAGCGGTGAAGACCTCGAAGTTAAGTGTTGATCAAAATCTCTCACTCCCTCACTTGGCCATCCAGGTCACCGTGCATGGCTCGCCGCGCCGCGCTGCCAGGGTGGAGAAACCGCTGTATTCGGCTCGGCTGTTAGTCACAGTCTGTCCTCCTCGCCCCGGTAGAGATCCTTCCCCTTCCCCTCTCCTGGCCGTTTCTTAGTTGCGAGTTGTAAAAGGGCCCAGGTAATTTGGACGGCGGCATGGTGGGTCCAGCACCGCCGACAAGGTGGTGAGAAGGGGTAGGTGAGGGTGAGAGGGCAATCATCTCTCACTCGGCGGCAGTAAAACAGGAGAAGATCGGCCCGGAAGTGGCCGGTGAACCTTCACAAGGACGCCTTGTTCCAGTCCCACACGCAGAACCACGCAGCGCGGTGCGGCACAAAACATTTAACACAACTGTGCTGCAACTTAAAGGCAATGGTGCACGGTCATTTTCTATTTACCCCCTCTCCCCTTCCTACAAGCTTTCGTGAAGGTGTATAGTCAATTGACGACATTTAATGCTGTAAATGTTACTCAGCTACACATTTTTCTTGTTAGATAATAAATTACTTCCTTATTAACTGACATTTTTTGGAAGATAATAAATAAGAAATATTTTTATCTTCCAACAAATGTCAGATAGTATAAAACTAATTTTTTGTCTAACAGTTCAAAAATGTAGACTATCATTTAGTGCATGAAATATCACATAAGTTGACATACCTTCAGGAATGCTTACAGATGAGAAAATACTGTAATTCAAAGTCAAACGAGACCGTTTATTTCCCTTAAGTGTGATGCCTGCCTGGAAGTCGTGACATGAGACAGTACAGGTATTTACATGTTAAGTTATACTCTTACGCTGCTCATTCATTTTTAATGAAATCGCTTTCGAATAAAACCATTTTCCTGCATTGAGAAGAGTAGAATATTGCTACATAAATAAAAGTGCATGAAATCGTTTGCGATGTGTTTTCTAGTGTTCATTGGTACTGAAAATCCATAGTTATTTATAGTTTTCAGAGTAATAAAAAACGCCCTAAAATATATAGAGATGTGGGCCACACCGAAATAAACCTTAGTGGTTGCATATATGTAGGTTCAATAGATGCTAAGCCACACAGAATATAATTAAGCATGTATATTTCTACAGTAAGTCACGCCAGAGTTCTGAAGTAGCCAGCGCCCTTAAGAGGCCTGACTGCTGCGGGGCCAGCCGAGCTGAAGTATAGGGAAACCCATGTAAAGGAAATTAAGTTTTTCTCGCCTGCAATGAAAGATAAAAAATTGAAATAAAAAGCAAATTGTTGGCAATGGAGAGATGTATTTGCTTGCGGTTTCATATTTTTCATTGCCTTTTTTGATAATTTTTTAATGGTGATGGAACTATTTGAATTGCAATAAAAAACAGGCTGTGTATGTTGTGTAAAAATTGACACCGCAAAAATATGCCAAATATATTTCTAATCGAAAATGTCCGCGGGGGTATATGTCTATCACTTATAAGAAAGCCGTAAAACGTAATATTTTATTGAACATTTTTCGTCAGGGGCAACTAGTCCATCAAGTGCGCGTGGACGGAGGGGAAGAAGCGCGAGCGGAGTGGAGTGTAGGAGGGGGGGGGGTGACTGACAGCTAGCTGGACAATGGACTCTGGGACAGCTCGCTCCTTGCAGGGGATTAGTGACCACCAGCTGAGTGTCTCCCAGTCAGGAACGAGTTTTGTGTCTCTTCCAAGCGAGAAGAAGTTATCGTGTTCAGACCACGTCTGTGTTAGGAATTGTTTTCTCTGCACAGTTTAGTAACTATACATCATATTACAAAAATATTAATACGCAAAAAAAAAAAGCAATATGTAACATCATTCCCCATAAATATAACTGCATATTTTCCGAGTGAACTGCAGTTTATAATTTGGGATGATTTGCATCCTTTTTCCTCGGGTCTAAATTCAATATACTCATCCCAAACTTTATGTGGTGGTTTCCTTCCTTGATAATGAACAAGTAAATTTACCGTTTTACACGTTTCATGTTGTTTGTTTTATAATAAAACTTGAGTAAATATTCAAACTACGTATTATGTTACTTTTCATGTGCCGAAACCCAAGTTATATGCTACGGAAACATAAATTCAGTATTGTAGTAACTAGGCCTACTGGTTTTCAAGCACTAAACAGGCTAGTCTACCATTGTAACAGTCTCATCGAAGATGTAGATAACAACTGTGTCGAGCAATTTAATGAGATTGTAGCCAAGATAAATGGCGGGAAGAGAGTCAACTTTAGCTTACGTCAGTAATATCAGGTAACTTGTAGTATAGCATGAGATTAGTATTTTAATTTAAATATTTTTGATGTTATTACTCCTTTTTACTATTTTTTATAATAGATGCTGCTTAATAAACTTTACTTTGTTACTTAAGACCACATATTATATTTATTCAGTTTATTTCTAAATTGATTTATTAAAACCTATAAGGTATCAGATATCGCAAAACCTAATAATAGTAATGTCGAAAATAATTTTTACTGTCTACCCTTGTATTCTTTCCAAAACAAAAGCTTTCATTATTTTGGCAAATTATTAGTCATAATAAATTTCATTAAGTCAATAAATATCGAAAACAATATAAATTTATTCCGTGAAAAAAATTTGCGTACGTAGTGAAAACTATTTTCAACATTTCTATACTTTAAATTTACGATATATACTTCCTTTCAGTATTTAAATAAAACTCGCCAAATAAATATAAATAGTAACTCGTAGCCTTAATGGCCTCTATCATTCGCCAATATTTGTTGCTTCAAAATTTTGAGAAGTATTAGGAAAACGGTAGACCTACTATTATGGAGTGAATTAAATTCTCTTTGCGCCACAGAGAACGGAATATTATTGAAGTATTAACATAGAATTAGACCGCAAACAGTCTATAAAATTATGCGTATTGAAATTAATTTTTACTACCTATGCCAAATAATATGTTAATAGTTAAAAAGCCATGCATAAACAGCGCAAGGTAAACATATTCGCCATGGTGGGAGCTAAGCGATTAGGTCGTTCGACTGCAGCTGCCTCACACGACAGTAAGGAAGAATCTTGTGACGTTCATCGTAATATTACTGGAGCGTCTGCCTGCAGGTATTTGCGTGTCTGAGATATAGATGCAGTAAAGAGATAGCTACGACCACGATTTATTTCGCGAAATGTATTTCGCTCCACTTTATTTCAGTGCCTTACGTGCACGTCTGCAGTTCTGTTTCGTTGTTATTATCAACGTGCTTTTGTAAAGCGACATCTCTCATCAAGACACATCCAATCACTGACCGCGAAGCAGAACCGGAGATGTGTACGTGAGTCACTGAAACAAAATGTGGAATTTTTTTTTTCGTGACAAAATCGTGACTTTAGCGATCGCAGTTAACCGACGCGCGCGTCTGGTTTACACAGACACTGCCGCTAAGTGCAAGCTAATTAATAGGACCGCAGAATTTTCACCACCGGCAAACAGTTCCTACATTTTTCTGTTGCAATGGCTTTGTTACTTCTTCTATGTAAACATCCTCCACAGTGCATGGGTTGTCCAGAATGCGACAAATAAGCAGGCGTCTTTAATCTTGTCCGGCTCCATGTTCGGTACCTGGTTAAAGTTGCATTGTCTATTACTTAAATTTTGCCTGCCAACTTACGAACAATTTTAGGAATGTTTGGTGGAATTTTTTAATAATGCAGACAGGGTCACACATAACTCTGTTATAGTAAGAATATGTTTGTTAACTATAAAATTAAGGTAAGTCGGGGGAGATGCCAGCTGGGGGAAATGCCGGTATACAATTTTTCTACGTTGTGTTAAGTTTTATTCGAACAATTTTTAAAGAAACTTATAACTCATTACTGACTTACACGAATGACACATGAAAAAAAAAGTATCCTATCGTGATACTTTTTTGCACAATAATTCAAACACAATGACTTCAACGCAAAACATGACTTGCACAGAGTCGTCCACAAAACAAAGACAAATAAATGTCTAGGTGTTTTTGCAAAGAAATTTGTTAGCCAAATAAATAGAAATTCGAAACTATCACGGCTGTCAGGAAACAAACATAGAGCCAAGAGAAAACTTGCGTACACGAGTACAGAACCAGATTAGCATTATGGACCCGATGCACCGCAACTGATGCCTGATATTACGGATGATGAGATGAATGTATCAAGAGAACAGTATGTTAAGAGCTTGGGTCCGAGTTTCTCGGATTTCGAGAGAATTATTTTTTAAAATCCATACGAGAGTCGATATCGTAAAATCGCTTCGTAACTTTTTTGAAAATTGGTTTTACTATTCAATGTAATTTTCCGAGACAAACTGTATTATGAGAAGAGCTAATTTATAAATTAAAAGGAAATTTCGTTAATTAACTAATTAGCAACTATGTTGCAGTCTTCTGACTCGACAAAATTAGAGTACGCCGTTTAAACCAGCCATAACAAAGTTACGAAGCGATTTTACAATATCGGCTACCATTTATGTTTTAAAAAATAATTGTCGTTAAATGCGAAGAAACTCGGGCCCAAGCCCGTAAGGAGTTGAAAAAAAAGTGTACAGAGGAATTTGTAAAATAAAATTGAAGTAAATACAAGAAACCAGTCTTCTTCTCAGGAATGGTGGAATCAACGACGAAAACGTTTAACTGCTTCCTAGTTTGGGCAAATTGGCAAGATGAAAGCGTCTACTTCCTGTTCATCAGTTGTAGAATCAATTCGTTACCAAACATTCTATGATAATGAGAGTACTCGATGGGGTATCGAAAATGAGTCAG
>PNEQ01053804.1:0-16859 GCA_003012365.1 Medauroidea extradentata | reverse complement strand
TAGTGAAAGCGACGCACTTGCCACTCACACTGTTGGGGGCAGAATCACATTCTTCAAAATTCTCAGGACAGAACATCCGCGACAAAGCGTCAGCGGCCACATTACACATTCCAGGAACACGTTTAACCACAAATTGGAAACGCGACAACCGGTATGCCCAACGCCCCAATTTCCCAAAATCACTAGAGTGGGACAACAGCCACGACACGGCTTGATTGTCTGCACACAAGTCGAATTCGGCACCGCAGACAAACTATTATAATTTGGCGGAACTCCAAACCTAGGCAAGGGCCTCCTCCTCAAACACACTAAGCCGTCGCTCAGAATCTGGCAACGTACGGCTGGCGAAAGCCACAGGACAGACCTCACCGTCTCTCCACTGACCCAAGGTCGCCCCCAGGGTGACACTCGAAGCATCGACGTGAATCACGAAACGCAGCTCGAAGTCAGCCAAATACAAAGAAGGAGCGGCAGCGAGGGCAGACTTAAGGCCTTTGAAGCTGTTCTCCTGCTCAGAACCCCACTCAAAAACAACTCCCTTCCGCTTCAGGCGGTTAAGGGGGGCGGCTAGTTCTGATAAACGTGGAATGAATCGGGCATAATATCCCAGGAAGCCGATTAATTTGGAAACTCCCTTCACAGTTTTAGGGCGTGGAAAATTCACCACGGGGCCACTCTGTCAGGATCCAAGACCTGACGACCTCCGGAAACAACGTATCCCAAGAATTTAACTGACGGGGAGCCCACGTGACCTTGTTTTTTGAATTTTTCTTTGTAGCTATGAAAGAAACGCAGGAATTGTTAACATCTGTGTTAGCTTCTTTCGTAAGGTGTATTTTATAGAATTTTTCATAACCTCTATAAGTTGTCCATGTCACATGCTTTCTCTTTCATCACCATCTCAGCTTCATTTCCTATAGTTGGGATTTCCACCTGTAGTACTTTATTCATTTTATTATGAACATTCTCCTTAAAATGTTCCATTTTTCCTTATTCCGTAAGCTCTCATGCTGTGTGCAGGTGAACCATGTGATTTTAGAGGTGAGGAACTGGCCTTAGTAAGAGAAGTGTTCAACTGTTCTACAATTTATGTTCTCTCCAAACTAGATTATTCTTCCAAGGTTAACATATCACCTTCAGATTGAACGAAACTGTCTGCAACGTCCCTCTCTTGATCTGCATCTCTGCTTGCTTACATCTACAGCATAATTTTTCACCTGGCTTCAACTTAATTCCTTTTTCTAACAAAATTTTAGACAGCTGTATTGTAACAGGATGCATAATTTTTGTACGGTTTGTTTGTGGTTTTCAAAGGATCACTGCAGTTTTTATGAAGAGATTCAAATTTCTTCAAAGACACACTTTGATGCTGCAAACAAATTGTTTTTAAGTCTTCAGACATAGCTTCAGTTCTTAAATGCAACAGTTCTCTGTTTGCTTCACTTAAACACAAAATCATCTCAATTCCTTTCCCGAAATTGAAAGTTAACTTATAACATTCACTAGCAGTTAACTCACCCATATAACAGTTTGATTTTCCTTCTTTCCAGTTAAAAACAGCAACGTAGCCAACAATATTTGAATATACAATAAGGCACCTTATGCCAATCACTGGTAACTTCCCATACTAAAATTTAAATCTTTCACCTTTTTCCAGTTAAAGATTATAGTAGCAACTACTATAAAATTGAAATATTTGTCTGGTAAAAGATTGCCTCACACACAGATTTACACACAGAAGCAGCAGAAGTTGACTGAGCCAACTCTGCAGCAGGAAATGAGTCACTGCATGATGAGTCATTGAGCCCAGCCACACACCTTGTGTGGCCTGCATGACTCATCTGCTTGCATCACCTGACTTCAGTTATGCATAACTCATACACACACAGATAGAGAGAGATAGATAGAGATAGAGAGAGATAGAGAGAGATAGAGAGAGATAGATAGAGATAGAGAGAGATAGATAGAGATAGAGAGAGATAGATAGAGATAGAGAGAGATAGATAGAGATAGAGAGAGATAGATATAGATAGATAGATAGAGATAGGTAGAGTGAGATAGTTAAAGATAGATAGAGACAGAGATAGATAAAGACAGATAGATGTAGATAGAGAGAGATAGCTATGTCTGATGACTTAAAAAACAATTTGTTTGCAGCATCAAAGTGTCTCTTTGAAGAAATTTGAATCTCTTCATAAAAACTGCAGTGATCCTTTGAAAACCACAAACAAACAGTATGTCCTGTTACAATACAGCAGTCCAAAATTTTGTTAGAAAAAGGAATGCTGTAGATGTAGGCAAAGTATTTATAGCAGAGATGCAGATCAAGAGAGGGACGTTACAGACAGTTTCGTTCAATCTGAAGGTAATATGTTCACCTTGGAAGATGGAAAGAAATAGAGATATAGATAGAGAGAGATTGAGATAGAGAGAGATTGAGAGTGATTGAGATAGAGAGTTCGAGAGAGATATAGAAATAGTTCAAGAGAGATATAGATAGAGATTTTGAGAGAGATATAGATAGAGAGTTCAAGAGAGATATAGAGATATTGAGAGAGGTAGAGAGAGATAGTGAGAATTACAGAGAGTGAGAGAGATAGAGAGAGACAGAAAGAGATATAGAGAGATTGAGAGATAGTGAGAGTTAAAGAGAGTTAGAGAGAGATTGAGATAGAGAGATAGAGGTGGATAGAGATTAAATTACAGTTTCAAATCACTGTATCACAATATCCAATATAGTTAATAATTCTGATATTATTAAAATATATGTATTTACCTGATTAAAATAAAATGTATTGCCTATAGTCACATTTCAAAAGAAATGAAAATATATTTGTATTTATCATCTTACTTACCAGCAGTGACTGACATTTGTGAAACCACAATAACCAGTCTTCATTTAACTTTAAATACAGTGAAAACTAAAAATACTCATTTTGAGTAAAATAAATGAAATAACCAATTATGTTAAATTAAAGTTTGAACATCTATCATTATTTTTTCTTTAACAGCTTTTTAAAAGGCCTCCTGGCTACCATACTTTAATAAAAATTTGCTAAAACACATTAAATTACCATAAGGAAGAGTAAAAAACCACCAATTTTATTCATTGTAGATAAAGAACATGTCTTTGTCATTATTTTGAACATCAGAAATTTGGGTTCCATGTTGTCCACATGCAGAAAATAAAAATTTTCTAGACATAGGTTTTCAACTTAAAATATCAACATTCACATATTTTATTGTGGTTGTACCTATACCCATGTTGCTATGCATAGTCAGCGGTGATATTCTCTTATCTCAGGGTTGTCCGTGGATTTGTGCAAAAGAAGCAAACGTCTTCAAATAAATTTAAGGTACCGTTAGTTTATTTAGAACAAAAGTTACTTTGTGTACAAAGTACGTTCCCACACATGGCCAGAAAAGCGTATTACTTGAGATACATTATTTGTGGCATTGGTGAGCCACGTGTTCATGTCCCGTGAACATTCCTTATAGCAAATATCAAAGAAAGCGAAAATAACCAAATAAATTTAGTTGAAGTCTGTAGCGTCCACGTGGCTCAGTGCCACTGCCTTCCCAAACTTGGGCTCTCTTCATGCGTCTCATATCGACAGCTACGGTGCCATGTTATCTCAACGAGAGTTAGAACAAGAAGAAAGCTGAGACGTTGTTCACTAGGATTACATTGCCTGGCAACCGAGTTCAACATGGCGACTTCTGGAAATGTTCTCGGTAGCGCGAATATAAATATTGGGTGCAAGAATACCAACAAAATAATCTGTCATAAATTCCAACAAAATATACTAATTAAATACACGTACCGGTAGCTAAAACATTTTACACAATACAATAAATTACAGAATTTAAATAAACTGCTTGGTGCTCATTTTCACCACACTTATGCAACGTCACTTCCCTTGGAAACTCCCAGCATCCTTCACTCATTGTTCTCCTCAGCCGAGGTGCTGGTCTGTCTGACCACTAATCCCACACCTCTGTCTTTCTTAGTCCAAATCAGTAAAAATTGGATAAAAGTGGCTACGCGATTTTACACAAAAAAGTTACTTACATAAATCTCATAAAATTGCAAGTTGATTCAAATGAGCCCAAACACCACTAGTTTACTACAAATTTGATTATTTATGGAACTTAGTACATTTTCTAACTTACAATTCCATAGTTGTCATGATAACTCTCACATGGGATAGCTATACATCTTGTTACCCTAACACCCTTGCACCCTGCTTCAGTTACCTTAAATTACTAATAGTGAAATTGACCTACGGCTCACCATACTAACTATACTTGATATTAAAATTAGATTCAGCAATATGCTATTTAGCATGCGTACATATTTAGGTTACAATGACCTCACACCCTTCGATAGAATACATAAATTACGCATGGAAATCCTTCTTTTGAATGACAGCAAGTTAGGAGTTTACATAATTAAAGGAAAGAGAAAACGACTACTCTAAATTGAGACTGTGATTTTATATTATTAATGTTCTCGCTGCTCGTGCCGAACAATGAGGCTTACCCAGGGTGACAAAAGCACATCAGTAGTATTATTACAAACATGCAGAGGCCAGCTGCACCCAACTCTTGGTATGTTGAGACCTGCAGCCCTTAAATGGCAATAGCTAAGAAACATAGGTGTAACCGTCAAGAAACACTAATAAAAAATGGGGTTGTACCCTTGGTCACATTACATTATAATTTATTTTAGCTATTTATCAAATATTTTAAGGGTTAAGGTTTTATTATTATTATTTTTTTTTTTCCAGAAATCCTTATGCTACAGATTTTTAACGTATGTCTGTAATTTCAAAGACATCTGATAATAGATAGTGTAGAAACAAAATAACATGTTAGTACATGTGCCTTGTGTCGAGTCTCTCCTGAGTATAGACAAGAGAGATTTCATGACATTTTAAAGAGCTGTGAAATTTAAACTCTTTGAGATAAAATGTAAATATTTCAGGAAATTTCAACCATAATGGAACTGAATTGATAAACTTTCATTGAAATCTGAGGTGTTGGGTTGAGCGATCACCCTTAATTAGGGGGTTGTCTTGAAGTAGGGGGAAGCTCTTAAGGGGCTTTCCAATAGGAGTAAATAAGATGATTCCCGAGTCCAGGTTGTGTCTTGGGGTATTCAGAGGGTTTCTCCTTGGGTTTCCCGAGGTCTCGAGGATCTCGGCTCGGGTGATTAATAGTGGAGGCCCCAGTTGACGGTGTCGGTGCATTCCCTTTCTTCTTCGGACTTCCCACTCCACTGGCTATGGAGAGGTAGACTCAGGAGGGGAGGGGGTGGTCTGGTTCCGTCGACTGGCGGTAGGGGCGCACGCGTCGGCAAGCTGAGCTGGCGGCCGCTCTTGTGTCGGGCGTAGACGAGGAGTGATGTAGGCTGGGAAGCCCTCCTCACTGTGTGAAATAGGGGATTAACGAGTGCCGCCAGATGGTATCCGAGACTTCATGTGGGTTCTCTGCACCGCTTGGTAAAGTGGGCAGGAGCAATACCAAGGGACATTGCTGCTTGTGTGGTGAGTCCACTTAAGCTGACGGCAGAACATCAGGATATGGGTGAGTCTCCCCCGACTGTTTCTGTGCCGTTGCATTTATCGCCGTGAAGGTCCACTGAACTTGGGCGAATGGCAAACATTTAGCTTCCTTTAATGTCAAGCGGGGCCTTAAGCGAGACCGGGAGAGCCGAGTAACAGCAAATGCGCATGGATTTGCACAGGCTGATGAGCTTGTGAAAATTTAATGTCGCCCTCGGAAAAGCAGATTGTCTACTAACCTTCAGATTTCCCAAAAACTACTGGAGGCAATATGTGTATGAATGTTCTGAGAGTAGTTAAGGTGTTGTGACGGAAAAATCAATGTATCAGATTGTAACAATAATAAGCATCAGGCCCTTTATTGTTTTTGTGGTGGGCGATCAACAATTTGAGAGTGTGTAAATTAGAACTGTGCGCACTTTGCATGAAGCCCTATTGGATGTATGCATTGCATTGTAAAGGCTTGTAAATTTGAAAAGTATCCGAGTATATTGGTGATCAGTGATTTTGCCCGAGTTTTCTTTGTTCAAAGAATGTTGTTGACAAACCTTGCAGCCTACATCTTTAAGAATAGGAATGAGTTTTGCTCGGATCTTGCCCTGTTTGTGCGAGCTTAGCCATGGAGTTAAGCCTTCTGAGTGTTTGTATATTAAGGCCTTCAGCCCGATAGATTAAATTGGGTCATTTATCGGCTTAATTTCACTGCACCACTCTGCTTCCTTCTGGGGCAAGTGGTTTGTTTACTTTTGACGGAATTGCGCATTCTTGAACAAGGGGATGAAACTTGTAACCTCTGTTTATTGTATTACGCAGGGTATTAATTTTAAAAGGCTATCTTGACCAGGATATCGCGGCTTTTCTCGTAGTCATGTCGGCACCATCAGACTTTTTGTACCATCTTGGGCGGCCCAATTTAACTCTGTATCCAAGCGAACGAGGGTTTGTAGTTTCAGAGGATGAAACAACAATCGAGTTACGTCAAAGAGCGATAACGTTGTTTAAAGAAGAGGATGAGAGACGAGAGATTGTAGGGCGCGAAAATTGGGGCCAAGTAAAGGAACAAAATGACAAATGGATGCACGATTTAATTAAAACTTTGCAGTGCGTGGATTCCTGGGAAGTAGAACCCGTTTTAGAGTTTTTGATTAAGTTATCAAGAATGACCGAATTGAAACAAATTTCCGATAAGAGTTTGTTGACAAGTTTGGCGGCGAAGTGTGTGGGGCCATTAGCGCCAATTCTGGCGGAGGTTTTGTCACACGAGGAAATCTGTAGTATAGAGCACTTCCGACGCGGAGTATTGAATAGGTTTTGTCCCGTCTGCGTCAAGTTATGTTGTATTAAACGTCTCGTCGAACGTTTTCAGAAGCCGGGCGAGTCATTTATATAATTTGTGGAATCAGTCGTGGATTATAGCAGGGCTTTGGGGGAGGCGAGAGATGAGAGAAATTTGATCCTTTTGATCATGGAAAAAAACATTTCTCCAGCAACGAGGGCAGAATGTAATTTGTGCTCGTACCATACTACCTTAACAGAGCTGAAGAACTTAGCTATTGAGATTCAAGGCAGTGCAGTAACTCGCAAAGAATATTGTAAGGAGTTTCCTTCACAGTATATGACTTCAGGGTGTAGGACATGGTAAGGTCCCGGTTATATCATTGGAGGTTCGGGACAGTAACGAAGGACTAAAATCGATCATTTCATCGGAGAAAAAAGGTACACAGGGGAGAATAGGTAGATGTGCTAACTGCGGGGGTAGAGGCCACTGGTTGGTCGAATGTAAAAAGGCCAAGCTGGATATTAAGGATCGTCGTTACTTCCGATGTAATGAGATGGGACATATGAAGGGACAGTGTCCGGGAAACGAGAGGGGGCGAAGGGACGGCGCGACCTTGTAGCGCCGCTACGAATGACTTCGCGCCAAGGCAGAGATACCCAAAGAGGAAATGTCACATTGGTACAGTAGGGGCATCATCAGGAATGCATAGAGGAGTGGGCATTAGTGGTTTCCGGGGCAGCCAAGAGTTTGATTAGTTGAGACTTATGGGAACGATTAGAAGAAAACAATGCCTCGCTTAAGGGCAAGTTGTGCACTGGCACAGTGCCGAACTTAGTTACAGCCGATGGGTCACGCATGAAATGTGAAGGCTCGGTACAATTGCACTGTAAGATCGCTGGCTTCTCCTGGAACTTCAGTTTTGCGATTATAAAAGGCTTGTGTGTATAGGCAGTGTTAGGGGGTGGATTTTTTGGGGGCTGTTCAAGCCAAAGTGGACTTTAGGAAGGGCTTGCTATGTTTTGATTTTAGCCCAGAAGTCCAGGTAAAATTAGAATCAATAAAGAGGGACAGTATTTATGCTGTCACTGAGGAAGTGGAGCATAGGAATTGTGATGTTCAAAGGGTGCTAAAGGACTATGGAGATGTGATAATAGAAAAAAATAGGAAAATGTGACGTAGTTCCTTATAAGTTTCATCTGACTGATCAAACTCCCTTTAGGTGTTGACCTTTCCAATGTTCACCAATTAAATTGGAGTGTTATCATCAGAAGATTGAAAAATATTTAAAGGCCGGGGTAGTAGTTCAATCTACTTCAGAATACTCTTCACCTGGATTCTTAGTTAGCAAGCCAGGAGGGCAGAACTTTAGGTTGGTAGTAAACCATGAAAATCTAACTAAATAGGAGAGTACCGGTTGACCTTTTTCCATTACCGAGAGTGGAAGGAGCTCTGCAGCGTTTGGGTCGGGCAAAATTCTTTACGACATTAGATCTTAATAGCAGTTTCTATCAGATTCAAATTCATGAAGATTGCAGGAAATACACCGCTTTTAGTACCCCGTGGGCACAATATGAGTTCACGAGGATCCCTATGGGTAGTAATTTTGGTAGCCAGGCATTGAGTAGGGTTCTTGATCAGGTATTAAAAGACTTTAAATTTAAATATGTCTTTCATTATGTAGATGATGTTATTATTTATAGTGAGAGCTGGGAGACTCACTTGCAGCATGTGAGA
Organism: Medauroidea extradentata; assembly: GCA_003012365.1. NCBI lineage: Eukaryota > Metazoa > Arthropoda > Insecta > Phasmatodea > Phasmatidae > Medauroidea > Medauroidea extradentata. The sequence continues at coordinate 8,279 of PNEQ01053804.1, read as the reverse complement.
ACAGTGTTAGAGGCATTGAGAGCATCAGGCCTGACCATTAACCCCAAGAAGGTGGAGATGGGGAAAGAAGCTGTGAGTTTCTTGGGATACATTGTCGGAGGTGGCAAGTTGCGAGTGAACTCGGAGAAAGTCAAACCCATTGCGGAATTTCCAAGGCCCGTTACTGTCAAAGGTGTGCAGAAATTTATGGGAGTGATAGGGTATTATGCGCGCTTCATTTCAGGGTTGTCGGATATTGCAGAGCCGTTAAATAGGCTGAAACGGAAAGGGGTCCCCTTCGAGTGGGGAATGGAGCAGCAGCGATCCTTCAAAGCGTTGAAGCGATTATTGTGTGAGGAGCCTGGGTTGAGTCTGCCTGGTTTTCAGAAGACGTTTAATTTGCATGTGAATGCGTCAGCACTGGCCTTGGGCGCTGTTTTAAGTCAGGATATGGGAGAGAAGGAACCATTCCACCCCATAGTGTATTCCAGCCGTGTTCTTTCTGATGCAGAAAAGCGGCTGAGTGCTTATGAGAAGGAGTGTTTAGCCTGCCTTTATGGCATGGAACGTTTTCGAAGTTTTCTCGAGGAGAGGGAATTTAATTTGTTCACAGATAATCAGGCCTTATCATGGATACTGGGACATCCACATCAGTTGGGAAAGTTGGGTAGGTGGGTGGTCCGGTTAAATCAGTTTAGATTTAAGATCTCCCATGTAAGTGGTAAGTCTAACCCGGTGGCAGATGCCCTCTCATAATGTTCGAACCGGATAACTTCGCCAAGCTAGATCAGGAAGGGAGCGAGCTGGTAGGTACTTTGCTGTCCTCACCTGAAACATTCGTGTCCAGCATGGAGCATCAATTGTCGGATACTGAATGTAAAATTATCAGAGCAGGGCTGAGTACAGGGGTCCAAGTTCCATATATAGTGGAACAAGATATATTGTGTTATGTCGAGCCGGGTGCCAGGAAAAGGGTGGTGGTTCCTGAGGCAGTTCGAGGGATGATCCTTCAGTATTACCATGACCAACCAGAGGGAGGGCATTTAGGAGTGTTGCGCACTAAAGACAAAATCAAGAGGGATTTTTATTGGCCTGGAATGAATGGGGAAATTAAGAAATATGGGACTATACGCCGCAGAACTGCCTACCTCTCCTTGGGCTAAGGTACACATAGATATGTTTGGACCATTAGTTCGCTCAAAAAGGGGTAATGTAGCGCTATTAGTGGTGTTGGACATCTTCTCTAAATTTACTTTCCTCTTGCCGATTAAGAGCATGAAGGGTCCTGCCCTTCGGGACGTGTTAGTGGATCAGATTTGGAAATTGTTTGGAGCACCAGCAGAGTTAGTGAGCGATAATGCTGCCTGCTTTGTTGGGAAAGAATTTAAGCTCATGTGTACGGAGTGGGGCATCAAGCACTCTTTTAGCAGTCCTCATTTTCCACAGGGTAACATGGTGGAACGGGTGAACAGGAATTTGAAGGTTGCCTTGGGGATATTTAGTGACTCGGTACACAATGAATGGGATGACCAGGTTCCCTGGATCAATTTAGGATTTAACGATGCGCTGCATGAGAGCACCGGGGAGAATCCCGCACAGATTTTTCTGAGTAAGCGCGTATCGCAACCCTTATTGAATATCTGGGGTGTTCCCCCTTTAGATTCTAGACACTCGGAAGCGCAGCGCAAGGTTTTGCTTACCAGGGTGAAGGATCGGTTGGAAGAGGCTCAAACTTTGGCGGCTAGGAGATATAATGTCGGGCGAAGTGCGAACCCCTTCAGGGTAGGTGACAAAGTTTTGTGTAGAAGCTTTTGTCTCTCAAACCTAGCTTTTATAGTTTCAGCTAAACTGTCCCCTCTGTATGAAGGTCCTTTTGTCTTGCAGAGATGCCTAGGAGAAAACACCTGGTCGATGTGTAAAGAGGGCAATCCTTTTGTGTTAAGGAAAGCACATGTGGTGCATCTGAAGCCCGACCATGAGTCATTGTGTTGTTTATTTTGTGCATGTCACTGGCCAGTGCAATGTGTGTAATTGTTTAATGTGTTGAGAAGTTAATGTTATGGAGTACTCCGAAGGAATATTGATCACCATGGTGCTATGATGTATAGAGTTATGTAAACAGAGTTTAATTTGTTTGTGATGATTAGATGAACCCGCATGGTTTTTAATATGTTTAATATAAGTGGTTTTTGGAGTGTGAGTTGTAAGGGAATGTGTATTTCTGGGAAATAGGTTCCTATGAACTATCATTATTTTATAGGTGTCGGTGGAACCGGCATATAGCTTTAATGTGAATTTGTATTTTTTTTTATTGAAGACGGTTTTGTGCAGAATAGTATATGACTCACTACGTGAGCTTGAATTGTGAAATTATGTAACTGTATCAATATTCATAATGCTTTGTTTTGGTTTTATGAAGGGTTTTGTATTATGATCTAGTGCATTGTGTAGTGTGCTGTGTGGAGCTGCTGTATGAGTGGATTTTCGTTTGCCGTCCATAGGAGTTTATAGGGTGGGGGGTTGAGCGATCACCCTTAATCAGAGGGTTGTCCTGAAGGAGGTAGAAGCTCTTAAGGGGCTTTCCAATAGGAGTAATTAAGATGATTCCCGAGTCCAGGTTGTGTCTTAGGGTATTCAGAGGGTTTCGCTTTGGTTTTCCCGAGGTCTCGAGAATCTCGGCTCGGTGATTAATAGTGGAGGCCCCAATTGACGGTGTCGGCGCATTCCCTTTCCTCTTCGGACCTCCCACTCCACTGGCCATGGATGGGTAGGCCCGGCAGGGGACAGGGTGGTCTTGTTCCGTCGACTGGCGGTAGGGGCGCACGCGTCGGCAAGCTGAGCTGACGGCCGCTCGAGCAAGAGAGCTCACTCTTGTGTCGGGCATAGACGAGGAGTGGTGTAGGCTGGGAAGCTCTCCTCACTGTGTGAAATAGGGGATTAACGAGTGCTGCCGGATGGTATCCGAGACTTCATGTGGGTTCTCTGCACCGCTTGGTAAAGTGGGCAGGAGCAATACCAAGGGACATTGCTGCTTGTGTGGTGAGTCCACTTAAGCTGACGGCAGAACATCAAGATATGGGTGAGTCTCACCCGACTGTTTCTGTGCCGTTGCATTTATCGCCGTGAAGGTCCACTGAACTTGGGTGAATGGCAAACATTTAGCTTTATTTAATGTCAAGCTGGGCCTTAAGCAAGACGGGCGAGCAGAGTAACAGCAAATGCGCCTGGATTTGCACAGGCTGATGAGCTTGTGAAAATTTAATGTCGCCCTCTGTATAGGAGATTGTCTACTAACCTTCAGATTTCCAAAAAACTATTGGAGACTATATGTGTATGAATGTTCTGATAGTAGTTAAGGTGTTGTGGTGGAAAAATCAATGTGTCAGATTGTAATAATAAGCATCAGGCCCTTTATTGTTTTTGTAGTGGGCGATCAACGATTTGAGAGTGTGTAAATTAGAACTGTGCGCACTTTGCTCGAAGCCCTATTGGATGTATGCATTGCATTGTAAAGGCTTGTAAATTTGAAAAATACCCGAATATATTCGTGATTAGTGATTTTGCCCGAGTTTTCTTTGTTGAAGAATGTTGTTGACAAACCTTGCAGCCTACATCTTTAAGAATATTTAGGAGTTTTTCTCGAGTCTTGCCCTGTTTGTGCGAGCTTAGCCGTGGGTTTAAGCCTTCTGAGTGTTTGTTTACTAAGACCTTCAGCCCGATAGATTAAATTGGGCCATTTATCGGCTCAGGGTGACGAAATCCTTGTTTTTGTGGCGGTTTGGTATGGATTGACCCTATACCCAACGAGAACCAAACAGTCTTAATGTAAGATAACAATTTGTATTGAAATTAGATATCATTAGCCACAGGCTATTTGCTTAAATTTATGTAAACACTTTTTAAAAATTTATTTTAAAAGTTATATGGCACTCCATTAAAATCCTTTTATTTTGTATTGTTTTAAATATAAAACTTTGTTGTTTTATGTTTTTGTAACTGTAAGCATACAACCAGTGACATTTATTTAATTTCAGTGTTACTTACTTCACTACAACAATTAATTAGGGTTTAGCTGGGATATGTTCCCGTAATATGCAAATTTTGAATCTGACGTGCAGCTATGAGAATACTGTGCAAGCTAAAATACTGTCTTTGAGAGAATAATGTAGTCTTTTGTAACATATAAAAAACTAGTGCTATGTTGTACAAATTAAATAAATTAAATTTTAGAATTTTTTATACTTGAACGAACTTAAACTGCTCTCACGGTATTAAGATCCTAATAAAAACTGACCTGTGTCCCAGTATCAGCATTGAGTCTCCTGTTTCTTCAAGTTTCTACAGTTTCTAGAAATATGTAAACAAGTGATTCTTTCTCTTTATCACGCATACTGACGAACTTGCTGGTTAGTATTTCAAACATAACGTAAAAACAATCATAGCTTAGAACTGAAACCATCACTCATTCACTGTACACTATTGACAGTGTGTGTCGTTCGTAATTTGTACCCCCTCCCCCGCCTGTGTACCGTTATTTATGATAAGGTGAGCATGCCCTGACTAGTCTCTTCGGCCTGACCTACTCGCCCTCCTGCAGAGAAAGGTTAGAAAAGACATCACACAAGAGAAATAAAACTCAAAACATATTTTCCAGCCAGCACAGTGCACAATGCTTTTCTAACAGGAGTGATCCTCGCAACATAAACAGAGCTTGAGAAATAAGAAAGAGATGTTTATTGATGTTGAATTTTTCAGTAAAGCCCCTTTATAACAACCAACTCTCTATAACAACCCTTTCCTCAAGAACAATGGGGTTTTAAAGTAGGGGTTTTACTGTATTTCTTTTCTTGCGTTACAATAACATATCATCATTGGTTTATGGCCAATGTCAGTAAATCATTATTTTAGTTAATAATTACAGAAAAAAAATTAATACTGTATAAGCTTAGAACTGTGTTCATGTGAAATGTGCACATTAGGAATTTCAGAGTCCGTACACATACAGGGTTCAGTTATTTAGAAATATTTGTTTGTATAAATGGAAAATTTTCCTGTATATATATTAAAAATGTAATACACAAAAAAACTTTATGGTTCTTAAGCGGGGACTGTCGCCCCCTGCGTACCTCCCTTTTAATCGGCCACTGGAATCGTCAAGAATCTAGATAGTTACCTACAAACGTAGATCTGGCAAACCCTAAGGAGGTAAATCCTAGCCATTTCAAATAATTAAATACAATAATACTAACTTGCTTAGAAGGAACTACTGTGTTTCAATGCTTAAAACAAAGTAATTAATGTGAAATTGAAAGAACAAAACGGTGAATGTTACCATGATGTGCCCTCCTAAATTTGTCCCTGGTCAGCAAGAACTTTCGTCTTCATCTGCATAGTTGTCAGGTAATTAGATGGAGCAATATTCATATTGTCTGCTCTTTGTCCCATTAAGGGTTCGAAAGCATTTGAGGATTTCACAGCAACCAAAATATCATCAGGGTTATGTACAATTTAGAGTGGGAAAAATGATGTAAACATTTATAAAAGTGTTATTTCTTTGTTGCTTAGGTTAATGTATGCATGGTAAAATTTGAACATATTGAAGAATAAAAAAATTTTTCAGTTTCAATGCCCAGAACCTTAAACAGTGTTAAAATATTCCCTAATTTTTGAGCTATTTATAATTTGGAATTAGGGTTATAGGTTGTAGTTTGGGTGGTGAAAGGATAGGGAATCCCTTGCCCCCCTTCCTCATGTTAATTACAGCACTGAAAGTATAGATTGTTGTTTTAGGCAGTTCTCCATGTGCTTCTTAGAGCAGCCAAGATTATTGATGAGCGTTCTTTTATATGCTGAAGCAGGGTGGAGGCTAAATTATGCATAATTTACTGCTGAATATGCTGGTATGCAGGAGTTCAGGCAGTCACAATTAAAACAGATGACATAAATATGGAGGAAATATTTAACTAACCAAACCAACCAATTATTATGTTTTAGTTATATGTCAAAAATTTGCTTAGTGTAAGAATGGTTAAGAAGTTAGTCTTATCACCATCACTAAATTAGGATTCTTACCCGATATAATGAAATAACTTTTAACTATGTGTTTTGTATTTGTATTTGTGTAAGCAAGTTTAATTGAAACCAAAAAATGGTTGTGATTTTAATGTAAGTTTTTTTCAGACACATTAAGTTTTTAACATGATCTATTGCAAACACTGTTATTTCTCATGGCAACTTTTTTGAGAAACTTTCTTTTTGAGTGCTGATGGTATCCTGTTAGTGTTTTGTTTGACCTATTTATGGCCAGTAATTTCAGTAATAAATAGTGTGTGGTATTGGTCTCTCTTTCTTTTTGTCGGTCGTGCATTAATATTGTGTTCAGAGTTAGGTAAAATGTAGCTTAAAGGTTCTTAGCTCCTTGTCGGTTACATTACAATTTTTACAGAGATTAATTGTAGGTTTTTCAGAGTTGTTTGCGTAGTAAGTGTGCAGCATCTGTGGTAGTAGATGTATGCTAATACATGCGTTCAGTTTGCAGAGAGCAGCAGACATCATCAATGGGCTAGAGACTTCAAAGTTTCCGTTGTTACTAAACAGAATCACTCAGACACTGCAGCATGGAAGTGAAAAGAATAAACCTTTTACTACAGCAGAAATGAAGAAGTTACAGACTTCACTAATGCTGGAGGAAGAAGGGCTATTGCTGTTGCTAGACTCCATAACGTTCATATTTGAAAAGGTAATTTGGTTTGTTGGGAATGTGTTTGTCGAGAAGTAGTTGTAGTTATGTGTGCTCTACATTCATTGAGGTACAAGCTGACTTCCTCCTTTATCATGACCATCTTTCTACATCATTTTGTTAATTTTCATATATCACTAACTACAATTGCATGTTAATGGGATAAAATGTGACAGCTCAGTGTCAACATTCAGGCGTGCCAAGAGAATGTCCGGACCCGTGAGCTATTGTGCTGTGGGCCATCCAACTCCTGTGCTAAGTATCATCCATTTACAACAAGAGAAGAGTGCAAACCTTTCTTAGTTACATGTTTATTGAGAGTTTAATTGTGAAAAATATCATAAATACAATTTCTATTTTCGTTGCTTGGTTTTTATCAGTATATAATATAGGTCGCACCTGACATGGGTCACCGACCCCCGGAGGATTGCAACTCCCTGCTCCCCCCTCCCGCCTTCTTTTCTCATGGCGTGCTTGCCAACTGTCACAGTATGTAATCATACAACAAGCTATCTATTTGAAAAGTGTCTCATCTGGTGATGAGTTGCAGTGGGATGTATGTAGTCAAGTTGGCTATGAAAAAATAATATAGTAGACTACTGATGATAAAGACTGCCAATTCAGAAATTAAATCAAACAAACAACACATTCGAAGGAATAATCCATAATGCTGGTATGCATAACACCAAAATTTTACTATTATAAATAATTATGGCAAAATATGAACGTGAACATGTTTTTCAAAATTACAGTACATAGTACCCCATTGTTACAACTCCTTTTATTACAACCAGGCCATTATTATGTAGAATCTCAAGAAAAAATGGGTTGGAAAAGTTGAAAGTTTTAGAGAATTTGACTGGAAAATAAGTTAGTTATGGACCCTTTTTATTGGTGTTTAAAGTTTCATTATTATTGGTGAGCACTGTATTGTAATAGTACACTGCTAAAACAGATACCATTTCTTAAAGACTGCCAGTGCTGATTAAGTCATAAGAGCAGGAACAGTAGGGTAAAATTTCATTTCGAGGAGTGCAAACTGTAACCACAGTAAAGTTTACAAGTTTTTAACAACTCATGAGAGCAGCTTCTCAATTTACTCCTGGTTAGCTGCAGTTAGCAGACATAAGCTAAACCACAGGAAACTGAAACTGTACGACAGTGTTCAGAATATTGAAGGAAGAAGCACAAATATAAAATTAAATGTTACATAAATAATATTGTTAAGAAGTGTGGTTTTAACACCGTAGGACTAGGAGGAGCTGACCTGCGACTTTCACTACTTTATGGGACAGGAGGACGACGACACGTAGACTCTCGACATAAGGGGGCTTCTCCACCACCTGGCCAGTAATTTATACGACGACTATTTAAGAACACATGCATGGTGGGCCAGGATTGCCATACTTTTGGGTCACTTACCTTAATTACTTCTCGACATACTAGGATACTCTGTTTTACATGCGTCAATCCTTCTCTAAACATGGTAGAGCAACTTTTTACTCGCTATAGCTATACAAGAGAACCAGAAATCTTTTTGGGAACGCGGTAGTTACAAAAA